>NQII01002574.1:122197-176815 GCA_002778355.1 Clitarchus hookeri | reverse complement strand
CCACCCCCCTAAAAATTGGGGAAAGAATGCAATTTAGAAAATCACAAATTAAAAAAATGGACGGTTCAGAATTTTATACGGATAGTAAAATGTCTGCAGCGTAGAATGTCGCAATGCATACATAAAATGGTTTATATCTCTGCAGACCAAAAATGATCGTCACTTAACGGAAATTATCCCCTCGCAGATCTGACAGGCACAGGAGCATTAATAAATAGTTAGAATGAGATAATAGAATGAGATAATTCTTTCTTCTGAACTGAAACCCTGTCAACTAATATAGTAAAACAATTATTTAAAACAACGTACAACTGTAACTAAGACGTTTTCAGCGAATTAAATTNGATAATTCTTTCTTCTGAACTGAAACCCTGTCAACTAATATAGTAAAACAATTATTTAAAACAACGTACAACTGTAAATAAGACTTTATAACTTCCTACTCAGCCATGAAGTTGTTTTCTTAAGGAATACTGTCACGTTGAGAAATCTCACCAATTTTTGTGTTTGATATTCTTTTTTTTTTTTTTAATTGAAAATTGACATTTACATTTTACAAAAAATAAGAATGAATAACATTTTTGAACATTTCTTACAGTGGCAGTACTTTTTGAGAAAGTTGCGTTGAATATTTTTTCTTGGTTGATTAAAACTTATCTTTAAAACTGATTAATTGAGAAGGAATTTCTTTGACATTAATTCCTAATTTAAACACTGAGGCTGCACGCTTCGTACGCAGAGCTGTTAACACGTAAGGAAAAGCAAACCAGTTTCTAGATTTTTTTCTAAAATGTATTTTTTTTAATGAAGTCAGTTGAATCTGATATTCGTTGGGGAATATTCAAATACATAAATTCCCGTGGAAAACATTTTTCAAACGTTATATAGTTATTTAAAGCATGACTATAAGCTAGCTTAACATGAAGCCGTAACCGTGTGTTTTAAATATTTTATTGAAACAGTATTTGGTTTAAGGTAACATGAAAACAAACACCCTAATTGTCTTTAAATTTTTAAAAAGAAAAAAAATGTTATTATGGGTAAACCATTAAACTGCGAGGGAAGATAATAAAATTTCACTATCGCACATTTGTTACAACAATACTTTTCCTTTAAAAAAAAATCAAACCACGAAACTTTAAAAATTCAGATGCAGTCGAGTGACTTGCTCGTAAGGATGCCTAGTAATTCGACACACGTGCCAGTGTCGTCCTTAGATGCGGTGATTCAAGAGACGCAGAAACAGCCTCAGATGGGCGGGGCCTTTAACAAAAGCGTGGCCGCGGACCGCTTTTGTTTCCAATACGTGAGGCGATCGTAGACTAAAGATTAGGTAGACCGATTTCTCGTCTTCTTCGCATGTGCCCACCATTGACCTACCTCACACCAACACAGCTGCCAAAGTCTCATGGTCAACACTGACGAACGTGATTGTTTACAACTTAATTTTTGAAAGGCAAGCTCTTTTATATGATTGAAATACTTATAACAAGAGGTTGCAATGGTTAGTGGTCAAACTACTAGCCTCCCACCTTGATTAACCGAGTTCGATTCCTAGCGGGGTCACTCCCGGATTTCCGCATGTGGGAATCGTGACGGACGATGCCACTGGTCGGAGGGTTTTCTTGGGGATCTCTAGTTTCCCCTGCCCTCGCATTCCGGTGCTGCTCCATCCTCACCTCGCCACTCTCATCGACTCTCAAGACCTCGATGTTAAGAGCCGCCCAAATCTCTTCACACACACACACTTCAGACTAGGGCAGAATACAACTTTCAACATTTATATAATGTATATTATATATTTACATATAATATATATAACGATGTGTGGCGGTGACCAATCAGATCATAGCAGTTAGTGTTATTGGCGGGAAACTGTGGTTCACAGTAATTAAAGCATCTGAAGTATTGAAAATAAACGTGCATGTACCTTTTTTATGATTATATTTGTGAATTAAAGTTCACAATAATAAGTTTTCCTTCCAGAAAAGTCTGTTTAAAAGAATAATGTTCTGATATATGGTTGAGTCATACGAGTTTATGTTCGGAAGAGATATGGAACCAAAAGTAAACACAGGCTTGTCGCAAGTTTTCATTGGCTGGACTTAAAACTTGCCACGTGAATTTTAAATCCCGAAGGCGTAGTATCGCGTGCGATAACTGCGGTTACTGCATTCTTCATAATTTCTCAACTGCAAACCCAGCTTTNCCCGAAGGCGTAGTATCGCGTGCGATAACTGCGGTTACTGCATTCTTCATAATTTCTCAACTGCAAACCCAGCTTTACTGCAGTTACCGAAGACTGTAGACAGGATTTTCATGGAACGGCGCATATTCTGCCAGGCCGTCCTGTTGTCGTTCGGATACAGACCGGCCTGTGACGGGCTACAACTAGTGAGGTAGGTAGGTATAGTCCATTAACCGTTACTTCCGACTTTTCCGAAGCCCNCTGCCAGGCCGTCCTGTTGTCGTTCGGATACAGACCGGCCTGTGACGGGCTACAACTAGTGAGGTAGGTAGGTATAGTCCATTAACCGTTACTTCCGACTTTTCCGAAGCGCTGCTTAAGTTAAACTTCCCGGATATTCCTCAGCTTCATGCAGACAAAGCTTAACTTGGTCTAGAAAATTACACCAAAAGGACAAGGCACCACATCCATGCGCACTCAGCGTAATAAAGTTTTTGTATAAGAACAATTTATGACTAGGTATTATCAACACACATGTTTTCTAGGTATTTATTCGCATAAGTTACAAACGAAATATTATAATTTTTAGGTTAAATATCAGTAAAAGTTCAAAAACTAAAAAATAAGGCGCTTTTATGTTGGAAAACGTGTGAAACGCTTGTGATACACGGCATATTGAGGAAATAACCAAACACGTTGTACATGGTGTGATTTTTCAAAGGTTTGTTAAAAAAAAGTATCGAGAAACCGCGAATGGACTATAGGTAGGTATGGATTAACGTCTCGTTGACAGCGAAGTCATTAGAGACGGAGAAAGTTGCTCAGACAATCAGGAAGCGTACCTGGCCTCTAGTGAGGAACCATCCCAGCATTCACCTGGAGCGACTTCGGGAGACCATGGAAAACCGAAATCAGAATGGCCGGACCGGGATTCGAACCCAGGTCCTCCCGAACGTGAGCTCGAGTGTTAACCTCTGCGCCACCTCGCTCGGTGACGGCCAGCGAGCGCGAGGGAGTTCGCGTGCCCAAACGTCTGCCTTGCCCTGTAAATTTCATGCAAACCTCCTATCGGCTATTCACGGTAATGTGCGCAATTTTGAAAGCCCTCTAATTTTTAATAGTAGTCATTAATTTTATTTTAGTATTAGACGTTAATTTCCGAGTCCGGGGAAATATATACACTGTGTTTATTACTTACATGGCAATATTCATTTTTTAATGTGGTGGAAGGATATGAAAATGGATGGAAGAAAAAAGTAACTAGAGCCTCAAAAGTGCTCACTTTACCGTGAACAGCCTATATACGACTGCGCGGATTCTCTTCCATGATAAGTGGATATGAAATGCAATACTTAAGCGGTAGGGCGTTGCAGAAGCGCGCTACGTGTATGTATTGCAGTCTCCTCCGCGGGCACCTCTGCTGTAGTCTATTCGTGGTGTTACAGTTTTATGTTAAGTTTAAATTGCACATTTAATTATTTGGGGGATGCGTAGCACTCAGAGATAGTGTGAGTTAAGTAGGTTTGTGTAACGCTACGACTGGAAATGCAGGAATCTGCAGAAGTACGCAGAATATCTGGGTCTGGCTGACAGCGGGATTGCGGCAATTTCAAAAAAATCTAACGGCAGTAACCCCACCCATGCTGCAAGGGAGAGCCAATAGGAATCAAGGGTATCGGAGAAGGTCGGCGTGAACGAGAAGTTTGGCGGACACTGTGGCTAAGGGCCGGAATGCCAGTCGGCGTCGGTCCTCCCTGAAAGGCGGTCTCCGAGGGGCGAGATTGGGGGTAAGTGTCTTACGCTAGGGTGAGAGAGCGAGCCCGGAGCCCCTTACATCCTTGTCCTCCCATAACATATTATCCTTCACACTTACCTCGATCCCTAACCCCACCAACCACATCACGCTGTAATTTTACTGCAAGTTGAATCAGTAAAAATCCTCCTGAATTAATTAGTTTTGCTTAATTAATTATCCCCCGACTTCCCTTCATTAAAGTCATGAAATTTACTCCCCTTAAGGAAGTATAACAGCGCTATCTTCCAACTTTCTGAACCAAACCTTTGAAAAATCACCCCATGTATGACGTGTTTGGTTGTTTGCACGATATATCACTTATCGCAAGCGTTTTAAAACTCTGTAAACACAAGAGTATCTCATTTTTCATTAATCTGAACCTTAACTTATATTTTATCTATAAAGGTAATATTTTATTTTTAATTAACAGTAATAACAGAAACAATATAGCCTAGATGTGTTGGTAATACCTATTAAGAAATAGTTATAATGAAAAATATAATTAAACTGTGTGATGGTACAATACGTTTCATGCCTCACGATGACCCCGTAAATTATACAAGTCGATTTAGTTTTGGAAATAATGCTAATAGTTCAAAGCGGAAGTGAAATTAAATTAACTCGCATGATAAGTAGATGGCTTGATGAAATAATTATTATAACTATTAAAGTGCATGATTTTACTCAGGTTTCGTTGATTAACTATACGCGAGGAGTTGAAAAATGCTGGAACCAATATTAGAAGTCACTGAAAATTTCCGGAGTTTGTGGGAGTTCGGTGTAATAGAGAAACTTGTCCCTGGCGAAATATAGCACGAAATTAAATATTGGATAACTAAGAAGTTCTCGTAACCCACGCCTTGTATTTAGCAAAACGTCAGAGGTTTATTATGTAACACTCGTGAGTATTAAATTACTGAGACGGACCATCACTAAATTAATCTTTTGAAAAGCTAGTTATGTACAAAAAAAATAACAGTCAACAGACAAGCTGATTATAGCCAACCACCATATTTACACCTTTCGAAATCCGAAATTTCGTTAACCATGGAACAGTCAATGGCTGTTAAGTATGGAGTATAAGTACGCACACCAGATGCCATTTCAGACGCACGCCATCTGGTATGGCGGTATGTGACAACTGAGAGCGCACAAATACGGCGCGTCGTCCCGTCGGTGTACATTTCTGGACTTGGTTCTCTTGAGGCGGAGGAATACCATTAAAGTAGAGTGCATGAGTGAAGAGATTTGGACGGCTCTTAACTGCGAGGGCTTGAGTGCCGATGAGGGTGATTGAGGTATGGAACAGCGCCGGAATGAAAGGGGAGGAGACAGGAGATCCCCGAGAAAAACCCGCCGACCAGCGGCATCGTCCCGCACGATTCCCACATGAGAAAAAAATCCCGGAGTGGCCCGGCCGAGGTTTGAACCCGGTTCGCCTTGGTGGAGCGTGAGCAGGCTAACCGCTCAGCCACCGCGGCCCCCTGAAAGTAGAAATTTTAGCAGGACTGCAGAAGCGTTGGAAGTAACCATTAATGGACTGTAGTTACCGGAGACAGCTGTGGCACACGGCTGGCTGGAGGTAGTGTTTGTTTACCGTCTCGGGGAAGCGAGTCGGCGGGGTTTATTTGNGGGGGGAGACGTCAGCCAGGCACGGCGGGGAAGCGCCAAGGCGCCTGTAAACGCGCGCTCTTGTGTTCTCCTTGGCGCCCGCGGCGGAAGGGGCAATGGACGCCTCGGCGTAACCCCATCCCCTTTCTCGCCCACCGTGTTGGAGGCATGAAAGTGGAGAAATAACACCGCCGTGGTTAAGTTACGTGTAGTCTGTATCGCTTCGGTAAAGTAGTCTGGTATCTATCGTCACCGATTGTTCGCTCTTGTTAGGCCTGGGGGTCTCTTCGCGAGTTAAGGGGACCTAAACGCACGGTAAGATGAATAACCGCGCCCACTGTTGCCAATTCAGTTTTTTTCCAGCGAAATCTAATTATTTGAAAGTTGTGTTTAGCGGCATAAAATTATTTATCCCATCTAGCGAGATCTAACTTTTTCCCTTTCAGCGTGAGAAAAACAGTTTTGTGGGTTAAATTCAAATAATGGAACAGTGACGAGTTGTTTCCCTCTCTTCTGAGGATGCAGAAATTAACCCTGATAATTCAGAACATTTTAAAGATTTTTTTAACGATTTTATTTATTGGTTTTATAAACATGTGATGTTTGAAAAGCAAAGTTATAATTGAATTTACCGTGACAAATTGATTTTAAATAATTTTATATGTATCTATTGAAAGGGAAAATTTATTTTTGTGTGCGCTCTAGCGGGATTTTTTGAAAATTTGTTGGCAACATTGGCTGCGCCATTGTTCACAAGTTGCCTGTATCGAATCACTATGCAATGTGGTAACCTAACCATGCAATATGCGGTCTCCAACTTATTTATTTCCGAGTTCAAATGTTGCAGTCTCGTCATTGTTTTGGTGTGCGCTGCACCTGTGTTCAGTGTTTTTTTTTTCGCAGCCAGTGAATAACGTACTGCGTGCTCCATGATATTGGCATCAACCTTTCATGTCTGAGAAGTGCAGAAAATTTCACACATCAGACTAGCCACAAGGAAGACTGGGCACTGTTGCCTTACTGTGTGCAGTACCGGTCATAAATTTCATTCATCTGCAACGTGGCTACAATCGTGGACACAGTCACTGAACGTGTTAACGCCTGTGTTAGGTGATGTTGACTCGCTGCTGTCTTCAACTATTTTTTAAATGGCGGATATTTCGTGCAAACGAGGTCAATACTCACAAGAGAATAACAAAAGGGAGTGCTGTAGTTTTAAAACGTACTAAAATAATATAAATAGTCTGATTTGCTCAGAATTCAAGTAGGAATAATATGTAACTTCATGGTAGAGTTTAGATGAGGCATTTCGTAAAATGTGTTAGTATTCGATAAGCAATTATATTTTGCATTTAACATATTCGTCAAACAAAAATATGTCAAATTTCCTTTGGAATATAAAACACATTTTACTAAAGTGTAAAATTAATTGACTACAAAAAAACATATTTATTAGACCAAAAACTGAATTTCATACACGTGGATTGTGCAAAATTTTATTTTGGACTTATAACAGTGCAGTGAAATCTAACTTAAATAATTTAGAAAAGGAATGACTATTAAATAAGCTCATAAAATACATGAAATTTAATTCTGTAAAATTTGTGTCTCCTTTTAGTTAATAAATTTATTTCCCAACATGCCACCCTCTTTAAATTCACAGGTACAATGGAATATAAAAAAGCAAAACACACACAACGTATCATCTCGTGTACATTTCCCTTAGGAAAATGTTCCTTTCACATAATGTACGATATCTTCGGACTGCCTTCAGATAATCTGTATGTCGTTACTTAAAAAAAAGAATCTATTAAAAAGTGTTGCAACTCTAGATGAGAGGCTCATCGCGATCATTCACCCCTCCCCGTGTGGACTGGATTAAAACTAAAAACGGGTATTTTATGCTGCAGAGTAATTCGGATATGATCTTTCCTCTCGAACATACTAGCATTTCTATCACTGTCATAGATGAAATGTACTGCCTCAAGAGATATTGTCTCGAACACAGTCCCCCAGAGTGTGGCCAGCATCTAGTCTGAAGAATGATTTCAACCAATCCAGAGCAGAGGGTTGTACCCTTATCATACACCAAACAAATGCAGGCAGTGCTTACTGGTCCACACAGACTCTCACACTAATTCATAAAATATCACTCTTAAGTCCCACAGTCTAATTCACCTCCCAATAACTTTCTCTAGACCAAGGGCCGGATGTCCATTGCAGTACAAGAGTGTCTAAGACCCACCTAAAAGTCCCAACTTAGGGGCGTATCTGTCCCGATAAAACTAACTTTCTTTGTCACGCATCTCAAGTTAACGCAGTTTCCTTTTCATCAAAAAGGCTTATAAGCCTCCANATAAAACTAACTTTCTTTGTCACGCATCTCAAGTTAACGCAGTTTCCTTTTCATCAAAAAGGCTTATAAGCCTCCACTATTGCGACTTCTCTAGCCTTTCTCTCCCGAAAGAGACTTGTCATTTCCCACAACAAAGTCCAAGCTATANCTCCACTATTGCGACTTCTCTAGCCTTTCTCTCCCGAAAGAGACTTGTCATTTCCCACAACAAAGTCCAAGCTATACTCTTTGGAAAAAGTTCAAGCTTCACACGAACACGTAGCTACTCGGGCAGCGTCAATGTTATTTCTCGGGCTGCAGCATCACCAGCGTTAGCGCAGAAGCTGGTCGGAGCAGTCGAGGGTTGGAGCGACGTCCACAGCTCGGCGTACCAGGCGTAGTAGTGTCCACCCGCCTGGCTACCTACCAGGACTGTGCGATATTGCTGTATATCGCTCACGACACAATATTTCTGNCGTAGTGTCCACCCGCCTGGCTACCTACCAGGACTGTGCGATATTGATATATATCGCTCACGACACAATATTTCTGAAATATAGGAACTGTCATATGAAACTAAAGTTTAAAGTAACGTATCGCATATCACGGCGAAATCTACGGTGACGCGAGATATACGGTGACGCGAGATCTACGGTGACGCGAGATCTAAGGCGACGCGAGATCTTGGCGATATTAAAATGCGATGCTGATATTTATGATATCAAAATAAGCGATATAACACCACAGTTTTTTCAATTCTCTCTGAGATTGATATACCAATACCGATATGTTCAACAAGTTTCAACACGGTATTTAACGTGGATATCGTACCGCCCCTTACTTCCACCCATATATATGTGTATAGTCCTGATTCCCCTCCCTACAATCCCCCCGTTTAGAGTTGCTTTGAACATGGAACTAGGAAGAACAAGACCAATGTAGAACCATTCAGTGCACGACATCACACATACATAGCATGAAACATTACAAGGCTGTTTTCGCCTTTCAACTTGAGTGCAGCAACTTGCAAAGTACTTGCGCTTCAGAAGTAACGGCGCACCTAGGCGATGAATCTTCCGTGCGAAATCTCAAACGCACAGCTATTCGTAGCAGGATTTTTTTATCCTGCAAATTAATAGGAAACTTCAGACGGCAGAAAGTACAGTACGCCACAATCCTGGTGAAACATACGGAGTCAGAATAACATGTGACGAGGACACTCACGTCACAACATAAATAGAAATCATCCTTTCGGAAAGTATTTATCAGATCTATGAACTTTTTTTAATCGTTGTGCATGCCAGTTCACTTATCATGCAGCAGATTGCTAACGAAATGACGGTTACTAAAATATAACTCCTGTCAATCTCTTCTTACGGTTCCGTGGACGTATTTTATTTGCACACTGACAGCATTTAAAAATTTACCCGAACATTCAATTGGCTCCAGAACACAATATATTTTGAAGAGCATCACTTGTTGATGAAAGTGGGATGAAAACTGAAATTTTCAATTCTGTAATGCACTGCTGGCTTGGTATTAAAAAACATATGCTAATTTTGACTGTCATGCACAGACAACTTACACATCAAGGATGACAACGTTGTATTGTTAAATAAGCCACCCTCAATAGTACAGCGAAAATAATTATTTGATAAACATGCATGGCGAATGTAAATTTCCTGACTGCGTTGATAATATGTTCTGTGCGCGCACAATACTAACAGTAATTGCTGAAATTTCGNCGCACAATACTAACAGTAATTGCTGAAATTTCGTGGAAATAAAAACCTGATGTTAGTGTGTCACATCCTTTTTAAAATCTTGTAATATTCGCCCGTTTTCTTGACTTTGTTCTCAGCATGTGTTATCTAATTACCNATCACATCCTTTTTAAAATCTTGTAATATTCGCCCGTTTTCTTGACTTTGTTCTCAGCATGTGTTATCTAATTACCCTTCTGTATAGTGGACTTACGTAATTTAATTGTTTAAATGTTTATATTCTCTATGGGATTCATGGTCTTTTTGGTTGTATGGGATATCCCCAAAGCCATCTTAATCTCATATAAGGTAAATTAAAGAAAATATTCCTGGGTTACTTGCTTGATTTTCATTTCATTTTAAATTAGGAGGCCTTGACACGTGATTTAATGAAGATAGCGTGCCGTGTTGCCAACTGGACAATATTTTGGACATTTTATCAACGAGAAAACCTNCACGTGATTTAATGAAGATAGCGTGCCGTGTTGCCAACTGGACAATATTTTGGACATTTTATCAACGAGAAAACCTGAACGACACTATTTCGGAAATTTCTGTTGAAATCATTCTTTACTCAAATATATTGCTTTCGAAAATTTTCTTGTGGTACACTTAAAAATTAAGTTTGATAGCGTGAGAACCTTAGAGTAATTCACTAGTTTTATTTAGTTATTGATTATGAAGATAGTTACAAGTATTTTATCAAATTGTTTATTACCCTTTTTATAACNGCTAGTTTTATTTAGTTATTGATTATGAAGATAGTTACAAGTATTTTATCAAATTGTTTATTACCCTTTTTATAACCAACCATTTTACTTGTAAATCCACGTAGAGTGTAAAAAGTGTGTTTCTCTGCATTTATGTATCTGTCATAAGCTGTTAGTGTTACGAGTTGTGGTTGCGTAATCCGCAGGAGAAACATTTTCTTGTATGGAGGGATTCCATTCTTTGGTTACAAAATTTACAATTTTCAAGATAGCTTATTTCGGTTCCGAACCACGGCGCGGCATAGTCTGCCAAGTTGTGAAGACCATGCGCATATTTTTTTTAAGTCTCACGGTAGCTGCAGAAGAAAAGGTGAAGGGATGGTGCCTCCTGGTTCTAATGGGTTCGAAACTATCTGAAACAGACTCGGTGCTCGTCATTAGCTGTTAAGGTCTGGAATGATGGTTCGTCTTCCTCGCGGCGCTTTACTTTAGTTTAAATAAAGCATAGATCACGCGACTAAGATTGAAGGTAGACTAACTAGGTCAAGTTCGTTCAAGAGCGTATTTTTTTTTCTAGATTCTGAGTATACGTTATTGTTTCGCGACGAAATATTAATGATAACTTGATTAAACTATCCAGTGATTACATCCATCTTGATGTTTAGTGTAAATATGATACTTTTAAAATACCGACGGTACAAAATTTAAAGAAGATATTTCAATAAAAAACTTGCTTTCAAACGAATGTTTTGGCAGTTATAAAGAGTGTCATGTTGCGATTTCTTTGAAATCCAGCATTTAGTTCACCTACAGTAAGGATCTAACATTTCACTATTTTGACTTTACATTTGATCTCAGAAGTTAAAATTGTAATGTGGGCCAACCGTATAAAATATTTCCAAGTAAACGTCATGATATTCTGAAGACATGGACAATTATTTTAAGAAGTAGGCTAAAGTATAAAATTTGTTCGCTTATGAGATTTCTACGAAAAAAAGGTATAAATTTAAATTTCTTATAATGTNTAGGCTAAAGTATAAAATTTGTTCGCTTATGAGATTTCTACGAAAAAAAGGTATAAATTTAAATTTCTTATAATGTATTTCATTATTTTTTGATAGACAATTTTCCACTATATACTTTGCACTAACAAAAAAAAGGGGGGAAGCACGACACAGGCCTGCAAGTAGGTGTGAAATATTTGGAAGAATTGTGTTATTGGTGATNCAAAAAAAAGGGGGGAAGCACGACACAGGCCTGCAAGTAGGTGTGAAATATTTGGAAGAATTGTGTTATTGGTGATAGAAACGTGCAACTTGGGACACACATAATACACATACAACATAACCTTGTAGTGGGAGCGGACCCACCACAAGCACGGGGATAATCCCGAACAAAATGATAGGAAACTTGAAAAGGATTTATCAGCAGGCTACTGATGAGTTGGAGGATCTTGCCCCCTCTCCGATGAACTGAAGAAAACATACATGACGACCCGCCAATGAACAAGGAACTGATGGATTGGGGTAACAAAGACCAAGGCGAGATAACAGGGAAATGAACCCGGTATTATGCGGACTATAGTAAAAAAGGAAACGGAACACGATCTGGACAAGATTCATGACTAGACGACTGAATGCAAGGGGAGTGGGATCGAAAATGTCCGGAGACCCCCTCCCCCCCCTCTCCAAAGAATGTCGATACAGAGGAATCGAAAATAGAATATCAGGTAATTTGTCAAGTGGTTAATGCCGCTATATAATGTCATAGATATAAAGTAGAATATATACCGGGCAGTATGGGGAACTGGGTGGATGGCAGGTTAACCGTGCCACACCAATACTCCAGACTACCTGGATGTAGATGTAAAGAATAAAATCAAAGCGTTGGAAAACTGCGTGGTCCCGATAGCAAGCCAAAGGCGGAAAACGCAGACAAAATCTTTTAATTGTTGTGCTACCATTTGTTTTATATAACTTTCTGAACAATAAACTTATACCACTTGTTATTTTCTGTTCCAGAAATTTTCCTCCTGATACTCTACTCAGTACACAAAAGAATAGCCGTATATGAAAGTTGGAATGTTGTGCAAATGTAGTTAACCATTGGCATGTGTATTATGCTTTGTGTTTCATTGAAATAATTATTTCTTACAATATAAATCACCAGTCAATAATAAATCGCAACAGCGCACCAGACGAACGGAGCGCGAAGGCAAATTTTAATACTTGNATATAAATCACCAGTCAATAATAAATCGCAACAGCGCACCAGACGAACGGAGCGCGAAGGCAAATTTTAATACTTGTAAGTGTTCAGATTTATAATTTCAGAACTAAATATATGAATTCATATTAATTACCTTAGGCATTGAACAATAAATTTTGTACTTCCTAAATAAATCAAAGCCGGTGGAAGTCCGTAGCTAAGAGACGCGCAAATGTGTAANATATAAATCACCAGTCAATAATAAATCGCAACAGCGCACCAGACGAACGGAGCGCGAAGGCAAATTTTAATACTTGCAAGTGTTCAGATTTATAATTTCAGAACTAAATATATGAATTCATATTCATTACCTTAGGCATTAAACAATAAATTTTGTACTTCCTAAATAAATCAAAGCCGGTGGAAGTCCGTAGCTAAGAGACGCGCAAATGTGTAAAATAGTAGCTTTTATGTTGCAAAAAATATTTAGATGTTATTTCTGGTATTTTTTTTGTTATAAACACATCTTAATTTCTGTTTCTGATGACTGTTAACGTAAACACTAGTATATTTAGGCGTATAAACACGCAAACTGCACGGTGACATTTTATTTTATAGTAGCGACCCAGCCCGGCTTCACCCGGTAACAATTAATTTTTACAGCGATACTTTGAAAGACAAAAATTGTCACTGTGAGTCATACTTAAAAGATAAATATATACTATTGCGGAATTTTCTGTAGACTTTTGGAGAGCCATAATTCTGTAGCACATCAATTTGATAAATCTCTTATGGTTTAGTCAGCGCAAGCCATGTAAGCGCCCTAAAAGCGGTTTTTTACGACTTGATTACAAACTGTTCGACGTTTATCTACTATTCATACATTAAATATAAATACATTATGCACCAAAACCTTCCTGAAGAAATTCTCTAAATTATGTTGAAAACTGCATCAAAATCCATTAAGTAGTTTAGAAGTATTAAGCGCATACACAGACAGACGCGGATAAGCGACTTTGTTTTATACTATTTAGATATATAAAAAATAATTCTGAATGAGAGGGTAGCANCAGACAGACGCGGATAAGCGACTTTGTTTTATACTATTTAGATATATAAAAAATAATTCTGAATGAGAGGGTAGCATTGAACACTTCCTCAGATAACCAACAGGCTCACACAATTGCGGGCACGCCGTTTCAGTACGAAAGTAAAAAATGAAACTACTAACTGTACTGCGAATAAGGCTTTGTTTTAGTTAAAATATTGCGTGTTTAGGTGCTGGATCATAAATTTTATAGATACAGTTTTCTAAAACCAAAATCAGTCAATAGATACAGCATATGTAATTAATTTAGCATTTGAGGATTTACACACCAGACTTAAAGTAAAACAATCTGGCGATATAAAATAGGAAAGTAACTTGAGAATTGGCTGTACTGACGAAGATCAGAACAGAACGCCAAAATAAAAATACACAGTTGAGACCACTCGCTTTCATACTTATTTAATTAAATTAAGATCAAAATAAGAATAAACACACTGTTCAATCTGAAAAGTTCTGTTCTAACGAAATCCAAAGCGCGTTGAAATCCCGCGCCTCGCTACGAAACTTAACTTTCAGGTTTGCAAAACAAGTTTTCCAACAGTACCCCTGCGGCATCTGCTTATCTTGCCTCGTTTCCATTGTTTCCGTATAATCCAATAACCTCTAGTTTCCACGGAAAAGACACTCGCGGATGTAGATATGCAATGCAAAGGACCCTTTGATAACATCTACACTATTAAGATGGCAAAATTGCATCGACCTCCGACATATCCTCCACTTTGTTACGAACTGCTGCTGTCATGCTGTAATATGGCAAGCGTCTCGTTATAGCCGGCTTTTTATAATATTGCAGCCNGCTGCTGTCATGCTGTAATATGGCAAGCGTCTCGTTATAGCCGGCTTTTTATAATATTGCAGCCCCACAGTTAGGCCGCCATTTTTGTAATGCCGCACGTCAAGGTATTGACGCCTGGAAGTTGCCACTCGGCTAGCTCCGTAGTAGCAACGAACTCTTTAAAAAGGAGGCGCCAATTAAATACCAAATAATGTAGTCAAGTTCCGGTTTATTATTCTGTACTGTTATTTATTAGAAAGACGTCACAGTTCACATAGTGTTCAGGTGTGCCGAGTACGAACAGGATTCACCGATACACAGATAAACTAGAGAGCAGCGCCACAGTCGTTGATGATTAACTACGTCATAAAAACTTGCCCGAAGAAAACCAAATGCAGCAACCTCCCACACCGGCTAAGAAATAATCTAGCAAGTTTAAGTTTGCCGGTGTGGGGGTTATGTGCCAAGCCCGACGCGGCCTAGGCGAGCACTGAGTGTTGACTGACACGAGCACTGGATGACGGCTGACTTCAATGGCGACAGGCACAGGTGTATTTATCGCTGCCTATCANGGGCCTGGCTGCCACTCACGCTCTCCAAAACTGCGTAGCCCGCTTAACTGCGCCGCCAAGATAAAGATAAACGAAGTCTCGTACAAAACTTGTCGACGCAGTCTGAAATTTTCTAATATAATGCTGGCGCTTAAAAAAAACTAAGATTTTGAAAACGGCAACTTGATAAACGTTAAACGGCAAACATATGTCCGATAACGATAAACCAAACACCACGGCTTTAATTTTGAATGCCGATAAAATATTACGAAACCCCGTTAAACGAAAGAAAATGAACCGCGTATGCCGTAAACTAATATATTGCATCGTTACATTGCACACATTTTCTCAACACTCACGTAACAACACATATACTTACGAAGGCGGCCACAGGTAGGTTTACAAACATTGAGAAGAAATATTCAAGTACAGATGTAATCAGTTAGCAAGCTGAGTAATTTGTCGAATCACCAAGAAATGTGGGCCCAGATTACATAACGTTAGCATTCCGAAACTAAACGCCGCCTCCAATGCACCTTGGAGCCAACATGCATAGAACTGCGACAAAGCCTTAGAGGTGGGGCTANCAACACATATACTTACGAAGGCGGCCACAGAGAGTGGACAGGGCTCCGAACCACGTGATGGGCGCAGTCGGCGACTGACAGGCCTTCAAGCGGCTGCTCTTCCTTCGCGCAGCAGTTTCCCTCCGGCGGCAGCTAACGTGGGTTCAATTCAAGGTGAATCCCTTATTCAATTACCTCCCTTGCTACTGATGTGGCCGCGGTGGTATAATGGTCAGACTACTCGCCTCCCACCAAGGTGAACCGGGTTCGATTCCCGGCGGGGTCGCTCCCAGATTTACGCACGTGGGAATCGTGCTAGATGATGCCGCTGGTCGGTGGGTTTTCTCAGGGATATCCAGTTTCCCCTGCCCTCGCATTCCGGCGCTGCTCCAAACTCACTTCGTTTCACCCTCATCGGCTCTCAAAACCACGATGTTAAGAGCCACCCACTCCACTCCACTGATCCCAAAGAACCTTTAATTGGGGAACTGCAAAATTTGCGTTATCTTGTGGCTGCAGACTAAACTCCAAGGTGTAGCATGCTCGTTTAACTTCTGCCATTGGACGAAAATTTCTGTGGCACGTACCAAATATGCTTTTAGCCTATATAAATGGCTCAGTGTAAAGCAATCGTACGGGTAAATTACGCCTTATAGTTAACATTAGCCATATAAATTATTAATTTAAATCAGATAGGCACAGGCAGTCAAGTCTAGCATGTTATCAAATAACATTGTGAATATTGCAGGTCTCTACTTACGAGTTCTTCCTTAGGATCTCGACTTACAGAGGCTACAATATAGATTTGGGTCCATGTAAAGTTGTGATGTATTAAATTTAATAGCGACATTTGTAAGATATTAATAATGCATACACTATAAAAGTAATATATAAATTACATATTATATTTATCAGTTCACTCTGCCCCTTGTCTCTCGTTCCCGTATGAAGTCTTAATTTTTCTTTTCAATTTTTTCTGTAAAAGATTGTAGTAACAACGTATATTATATACATGCGTGTTTATGTGCATGCGTGTTACAAAGTCACTGTCAACAAATCTTACAGATGTACGTAGGTAGTAATTAAAAATCCTTGATTTCCTTGCCAAATGGTTTGCCTGATACACTTGCAATATACTGATTAAAAATCGTAAAACCTTTATCTTCCAAGAATGTTTGTATATATTGTAAAATTTCCCTGTTTTGAATATTTAAAAAACTTTTTTTTTCCAAAAACTAGGAAATGTTGAGTTTTGCAACATAAAGATTTTAAATTGTTTGCAAATGAACCCGATGCCAATTTACTGAAAATGTTCTGTCTTCTGTATCCAATAAAATAACAGGAAAGAAGATTTTGGAATTATAATTAAGATATTTTGAAAGATTTGGTTTCTTAGTTCAAACGTGTTTTCATTCCATGGCTCTCAGACAACGAGAAAATGAGCACATTTCCTTGAAATGCCATCAGTTTGACGCGACTCTTATGTGGCAGAACTTAATTACAATTAGAAAACACGGTCGCTATTGAGCCAGTCGATCGTTCTGTAATTATTCCATTTCTAAATATCTTATTGTGATGGTGTCGTGTTATCTACACGAGCACCTGTTTTAAGAAAACCCGCCTGTGATTGCTGTTGTACGAGAAACTACGTGGACTACCTGTTGAAGTCGTGGACGTGGAGTCTTACTAACTTGGGTGTGAGCGTCCCGTCGTATTCGCTCGTGCCGCTGCCGTTGCCGGCGTGCTAGCTGCTGCAATGCTGACTGGGGGGCCGGCTCGCTGACTTATTCGNCCCCCCCCTTTTTTTTTTTGTTTTCTCTTCTGCTTTCTTCAGTATCTTCTGGAGGCGTGCGTGCAGCATGTGACGTCCCTGTGGGGAGTTGTCTACACTTCATGAACGCGGAGAAAATGTTCGAGAGCGAAACTTGGAAGAGAAAGGCTGACGTCTCATATTTTTTTTTATATTGATTTATACGTTTTTGTAAAATGTTAATTTTAATGCGAAATGTAAATTTTAATGTAAAATTTTAGAAAAAAAAATATTTAACTTAACAATTGGCAAGATTTCTTAACGTGTCAGCATTCGTTGAGAATTGTCACGTTGGATACTTTTTGTCTGAAACTATTAGCTTTATAATTGATGCATCGAGAAAGAATTTCTTTAACATTGATTCCCCATTTGAACTCTTGGGCTGCAGGCTTGGCTGGCGGGGCCCTTAAATTAGAGAACCTCGGCTCTAGACGCATCAACTGCACAGGTTTTCTTTTTTAGAGCGACAAACGTCGTTAGCAAAACACGAAGACAGGAGAGGCGCGACAATCTGTCGCCGTAATCGGCGTCACACACTGAGCGCGCGCGTGAAGGCTCTCTCAGGCGCGCGGGATCTACCCTTTGAAGGGGGTGGCCTCCCACCCCCCCCACCACCCCTAGTTCTCCCCTAAACCAGCGAGGCGTTTTTGTCTCCGCGGCCCGACGCGTACATATATTTCAACGCCCGGAAACGCGACTCCGGGGATTTCCCCGGAAATTAGG
Source organism: Clitarchus hookeri (assembly GCA_002778355.1). Lineage (NCBI taxonomy): Eukaryota > Metazoa > Arthropoda > Insecta > Phasmatodea > Phasmatidae > Clitarchus > Clitarchus hookeri. The sequence goes on along the minus strand of NQII01002574.1, from coordinate 158,672 downwards.
TGGTGTTATCTGTCGCCTCCTCCCTCCGCGTCTCAACCACCCCCCTCCCCCTACCCTTGTAAGAAGAGGAATTGGGAGAACACAGATGACAGATAAAGGAGCTCGCAGCAGGAGAGAGGGAGAGGACCTCGCGATTGCTCCCCAGCGGAGCCAGGAGAAACTAAGTTACGAGAGGAAAGATATCTCGATGGGATTTTCCTGCGAAGAGGAAGGAAAAAATATAACGGGGAGGAAGCGAGAGAAGGAACTCTGCGTACTCGAAAGTAATGCACGAGGGTTGGACTACTCCTATGAATGAAACACTCCGAACTTACATGAAAAAAAAAATAATGATTAACACCAAAATAACACGCCCAGCAGGAATCACCAGGGCCCTATTTCATAAAAATTAGTAATCTTAAGTAGGAGCTAGCAGAAATAAGATAAGCCACTGTTATAACTCATTTCATACAATAAGAAGTAAAAACAGATGTAAGCTATTCACAGTAAAGTGAGCATTAAAGTCCTCTCATTTGGAATAATAGTCAATAAATATATTTCACTTTAGCCTTAGACGTTAACATCCGAGTGCGGTGGAATATACACTCTGTACCAATATGATATTATTTATTTAAAAATATGGTTTAAGAATAAAAAGATGGCTGAAAGGAAAAAGTAACCAGGGCCTCAAAAGTTCTTACTTTACTGTGAACATCCTATAGCAGTGTAGTGAAAGAGTCCTAACAATGAGTGATATGAGTTTATATGCAAGTGTTTCATGAAAAGCAGACGCTGATATTTGACACTGATACATAGTTCTGTATTTAACCAGTTTCAAAAGAATAATAATTTAGTTTACGAGTTTACTTTATTTAGCATATTGTAAATATTATCATATATATATATATTTATATCTGACGTATATTTGTTTAATAATATTATCAGGTTAGAGAACAAAATTTCAAGCATTATTTATTTTGTCACTGATACATTATTCTAAAGATTTGCACTAACCTACACCTTAACCTGTACGGCGCCTCATTATTTATATAGTGTTAATGACTACATATTCAATTAACTGGTTGTATTAAAAACCGGCCAGGTAAACTTCCAAAGCACTTATCACTGCACTGTTTCTCAGATTTGGTCAAGTGCCGTCTTGGATATACACACTTCGTCATTAGTGGCCAAGCGGATCGCTACAGCGTTGTCACGTATTTCTGTGCAATGTAAATTATTCACATTCTTATTTAAAGTACTAAAGAATACATCGATCAAAACATTTCCCCCAATTTTTTTTTCCTTCAAAAAATCTTTATACGTCTTGATTTTTTTTTGCATTTTAGCACAGTTTTCAGTGGCATAAACAAACAAACTAAACCAAAATATCACTCCGTCAACATCAGATAGCTACTAAATTAATGACAATAGCGTACTATTTCAACAGAGCATGAATTTTGCTTATGAAACATCATTTTATACACTATCAACTAATTTTTATTTCACTACTAATAAATAATTAATAGTATCAATTTTTTTTTATGGAACAAGGCCCAGGCAATATTTTTTCACAGTAGTACAGAAAACAATCGCATACATACTAAGTTAAAATATTCTCTACCGAGCACAAAAAAAGAAATAATTCTGTGTCGACCATAACACACTTAATATATAATCGACAGAAAGTAATCCTTAAAACCAAACTTCCAATTAACAGTGTTGGCGATAAAATTGACATCCTTCTGCATATAACCGAATAAAAAGAAAATAGTAAACACAGTCCCTCAAGGGGAAACGTTAGCCGAACATTGCGGCGTGTTTTATCGTTTGGTCATCAGAATGAGTCAAGGTGTGCACCGTGGGCTTTTGTTATGTGCATGCATGCATGCATGCATTCCAGGTAATTGCATGCTGCCGTGTAACTTTCAGCTCATGTTTACATAAACTAGCTCCTGCGTCCACTGCGTACTCAAACAAAAAACAAAAATAACAGACATTGTAATCAGCACTATAAACGCGCACACGTTAATTGCGGCATATAATATTGGTTGCGAGGTCATGAGGCACCATGTTTGGTTTAGTTTGTCAACAGAATAGCAGAAGAGGTAAAACATGATTCTTTTTCCCCAGTATAAAAACACCGAAGACGTTTCGAACGTTCACCTCAAAAACTGCGCCCATTAAAAAAATGTACGCTTTCAGAGGCCACGGTGTACTTATTCCTTCATACAGAAGACAACGTGCCGTAACCAATCGTTAAATAACCTAAGCATAATGTTTCGCAACATTTGGAAGAGTAGAATCGATTCGCATAAAAATACTTCACAAAAAAATATTTTAATACCAAACCATGTACAAGTAAATTGCGGGCTTTGTTAATAGATTACGAGTAAAGAAACAGTAGTCGTGAAATTCAGTGGCGGAATAGAATTAATCCAAAATTTTACAGCATACTTACACACTAATACTTGTGATTCGATGAGAGTTTCGTGATAATTCGTCCACACACTCAGTTTTTAAAGCACGTAACACTTAACGTTTGCTAATGCCTACTGCTCTGCTTAAAAAAAAAAAATACTTTTTGCTTATGAGATTTTAATGCCTACACTGATACGACGTAGCTTCTCCAGAATACTAACAACACAGTACCTAGGTGATGACAATGAATTGAATGAAACTGCATTCACATATTTCATGCAGAATCTAATTTACCCCCAAATGACATAACTTGAAGGGTAGCCGTGGAAGCTAGTAGTTGCAGTTTCATATAACGTCTCATACAAATTAAATCAGTCGTAACATAAGTTATAACACTTTTTTTANCATTCACATATTTCATGCAGAATCTAATTTACCCCCAAATGACATAACTTGAAGGGTAGCCGTGGAAGCTAGTAGTTACAGTTTCATATAACGTCTCATACAAATTAAATCAGTCGTAACATAAGTTATAACACTTTTTTTTAACATATTCCCAACACTGAAGGAATGTTTCACGTGCAATATAAAGCATTTTCTTTGCGTTATTGTTTCAAAACGAGTAAGACACGTGTCGAGGTATCAACTCTTAAATGGGAAACAACTTAAATACTAAATAACCCAAACATTGATTAAAGCTTTCAGAATTGCAACGCACATCGTAAATATAACAAAATACACTCACCCGAAGTTTCTTCANACTCTTAAATGGGAAACAACTTAAATACTAAATAACCCAAACATTGATTAAAGCTTTCAGAATTGCAACGCACATCGCAAATATAACAAAATACACTCACCCGAAGTTTCTTCAAGTTTATTCGNCACTCACCCGAAGTTTCTTCAAGTTTAAAATTTATATCGTCTTCAATTGCATGAAGCAGCACATTTTTGATGTCAGCATATTGGGGTGAAATTTGAAGAATTTGTGGGACAGGAAACTACATTAAAGTTCAGCAGAAAGCGATAACAAACACTGTCACTTAACTCGTAACAGATAAAAAAATTTTAATTGAATCAGTTATTTCAGAAACAACACATGTTACATTTTTCACATTTTAAGCAAACAACAAAAAACTGTGTAGCTCACACAATTTGTGCATTAAGAATTTGGGAAAAATGTACGTTATAAATAAACTATATTTACATCATTTGACAAGTTTTTGCCGAAAACATTTCATCCGAAATCAAAATGTAACATTTTAAATAAATTTCACATGTGTTGTTTCTGCAGGAAATCGTTTTCTTCAACAAAAGTAACGCATTTTTTTAAAAACTTTTATTGTTTTCAAAAGAAGGAATGACAAAAAAAGTGATGTCTGAACATTCACATCTACCTATTTAGAAAAAAGAACATTGATTAAAATAAGTGTGAACTGCTCATCAAACTCCATGTAAGCTTGTAGTCACATCAGCCTCACTCATCTTCGAAGTCGNTAGCTCACACAATTTGTGCATTAAAAATCTGGGGAAAATGTACGTTGTAAATAAACTATATTTACATCATTTGACAAGTTTTTGCTGATAAAATTTCATCCGAAATCAAAATATAACATTTTAAATAAATTTTACATGTGTTGTTTCTGCAGGAAATCGTTTTCTTCATCAAAAGTAAAGCATTTTTTTTTAAACTTTTATTGTTTTCAAAAGAAGGAATGACAAAAAAAGTGATGTATGAATATTCACATCTACCTATTTAGAAAAAAGAACATTTATTGGAATAAGTGTGAACTGCTCATCAAACTCCATGTACGCTTGTAGTCACATCAGCCTCACTCATCTTCAAAGTCTGAGTCTAGGGTCGCAACAGCATTAGAGTTCATAGTAGAGCAGTTGAAAACCTCGTTGTAGAATGTTTCATAACCGACAACATAGTCCTCAAGTTTCTTGAGATCGCGAATCTTTTTCTCATTGATTGTGACATGGCCAGCTGGATATGCTTTGGCAGATGGTTGCGCTGGAGTAGTTTTTGTCTCTCTCAGTGTAAAAGTACTTCATAGCAATCCTGAAATGAACTCCTTGCAAACCACTTTTCCTTTTATATCATTGTTGTACTCAAACTCTTTACAGGTAGAAATCATGAAACTTTTTCTCTGATGTTTGGGAATCCCTCGACCTATAGTCTCATAAGAGAAAGCTGTTTTCGTGTAGTGTGGTGGCCACCAAGCTTGGAAAGAAAGGATGTCGTCAGTGGTAGCGTGGTGTATGGTGAACTTTCCAGAGTTGCTAGCTTCTGAAAAGAGTCCCCCGTACTGCTGAGGAGTATAAAGGCTATCAGTTTTCTTTAGTCGGCGTTTCAGAGTTCCAAAATAACGGTCGCAAGGGATAAAAGAATGTCCGCGAGTAGGGNAGCGTGGTGTATGGTGAACTTTCCAGAGTTGCTAGCTTCTGAAAAGAGTTCCCCGTACTGCTGAGGAGTATAAAGGCTATCAGTTTTCTTTAGTCGGCGTTTCAGAGTTCCAAAATAACGGTCGCAAGGGATAAAAGAATGTCCGCGAGTAGGGGAAAAAAAAATGTCCAATTGTTTCAAATCTACCGTTGTCACACGAACTAAGTAAAAACCTAACTACTGTGTGGTTCTTATTTTTACCTGCAGCCCCGTCCCTAAACAACAGAAGTTTAGTTGCCGTAGGAGGTAATGTTTTAATGTAGTGCCATAAAAAGCTGCCCACTTCGTCAGGGGATTTCTTTGCGATACCCTCATGGTACAAGTACAGGTTTGCCTTATCAGTTTTAAGGTCGTGAACGCAAAATACGTTGAACCATAGCTGGCGTAAGTAGAACACTTCCTGCACAGGGATCAGAGGCAGTGGTTAACTCTGCATGAAGTCGAACGCTATCGCTACTGTGTCGTTGTCCTTGTTTTCACGTGCCTCCTTTAAGGTGGTGTGATACTTTTTGGCACAATTTTTGTGGATCATCTGTTCTGCTGCAACATTCCTTTTTGCGTTGTGACATAAAGTCGAATCCTTCATTTTGGCCGAGAAACTCTCACATTTTGAGCAGACGTCCACTTGTGGTCTACCGAAGGACTAGTCAACATTTTCTTGAAAGTACATACGATAAAAGCTGTATTTCACGACACACACGCATTCAGGGTGCTCTTGTAAAAATATCTCTTGCATTATTTTGATGTTGAGCCTGGCATCCAAGTACTTGTTTGGTTTCCCGCCGTAATGAGTTTCTTTGACTTCATACTTGGAAAACTGGTTATGGATCTTTGAGCAGATGTTACTACTTATTGCTATGGCCAGTGACTTTTCGTGTAAAAATCGGAGGACGCAGTAGACTTCAATGCTATATACACACTTCAGCTGTTGTTATACCTACATTGGCTGCTGGTGCTGTGTCCGTCTTTGACCAAGCCACTCAGGACTAAGTAACTCCGACACTGAACCTTCGTGATTCGTGCGCAAACGGTTAACACAGGCCAGAACATTTTTTAGCCAATCAAAGAAGCTGGACGACCCTACAGTGCTTTGGACTGTATCTTGTCTCGAAATCTTTTCGCGAAATATCACTGCCCCTACTTATTGCGTTCCCACTTCGGTTCAAACCTCTAAATCTTTTGGAGTTTTGTTTTCTACTAACAATTTAGAGACGACGAACACGTTCTGGAGTCACACCATACAATGCCATGAACGTGTTTTTGCAAACTGGTCGCAGTTTTCCGTCAACCTTGATGCTACAGGGAAAAAAATAGCCTTTTTCCTTGGGTTTGTTTGTAAAACTAGTATCAGTGCTTTTAGAAGGTACCGCTTCACCTTCATTCATATCATTGCTATCACTTTCTTGTTGTAAAGGTATCCTTTTTTTGCGTCTCCTTTTTGGCGCACTTTTCTCAATAACACTTTGGAAAAACACATNTCTTGTTGTAAAGGTATCCTTTTTTTGCGTCTCCTTTTTGGCGCACTTTTCTCAATAACACTTTGGAAAAACACATCTTGAGCATTCTTACTATCGAAACTGTGGAAATAGTTCCACAACTCGTTTCGGGCTTTCTCTGAGATATTGAAGTAACACCGATCGACACAACTACAAAGGTACGTCTTTTGGACCTTAGACGGAACTTCCTTACCCGAATAGGCCAGATAGGCCTTAGATANGCACAACTACAAAGGTACGTCTTTTGGACCTTAGACGGAACTTCCTTACCCGAATAGGCCAGATAGGCCTTAGATAAGTTTCTTTGTTGAACACTCCTTTTATTTTTTTCACTGGTACGCACTCGTCAGAATCACTACTTGACATGATTTAAGTACCCAACTTTCGGACAAAAACACAAACATTAACCGCCAAACACAGCACTGAAAAACTGAGCGAGAAGTAACAAATTGATAGTAAGAATATTAGCTGTAACCTACTGAAAAAACTATGTTGCCAGCAGGCGTGCCAGTAGAAGAAAAATAATTATTATTTCCCTACACTGCAGAAACAGCACAAGTGATTCACATGTGTTGTTTCTGCTCTAAATGCAAACTTCAATACTAGATTTCACCTGGTAGAGTTGATGTTACAAGTGGTTTTTATGCGCCAAACGATGCGTCTTGGTAAACTATATACAAATCCACTTCTAACTCAAAATGGCCGGAATTGTTACATGTGTTGTTTCTGAAATAACTGATTCAATTAAGTACATACTAACACTTAATTTGAGCAGTTGGAACTGACATTTCAAATCACGTTGGTCGCGAACTACTCATTACGAACGCGGACAGAGAAAAAAACAAAACATAGAACCAGCTAAATTTAACGTTGCGTCAGCCAGGTGATGATGTGAAAGAGTTATAAACATAAAAGTGTTACAATCACGCCAAATTCTAGTCGCGAACACTCCCCGAGTCGGCCCGAAGTAGATGGCTCCTCAGGTTCGCCGACGAATGTCTAGCACTCACGATTCGTCTTGAAGCAGCTGAGTTTCACTGCCCCATTTACAGCAAACTTATCGCCGTATATGCCTACATATACTACTGGCAGGTATTCTGTTCTTAAAAGTATATTCCAAAAGTGTAAGTGAACCAGATGCATGTTGTTCGCGGTTAATGTAGCACTTTTAATGGCGCTTCTTACGTTTTATATCCATTATGTATCCCTCAGCTACATGTAAAAGTAACGTTGCTTTGGTTCTGGTCACTTTATTAATGCATCTGTCAAGTGAAACTGCGAAATAGTTATAGACTTTGACATCTTGGAAAAAAAAATTATATATAATTATTTCTACTGTTATTTTTTCATAAAAAAATGAGAACCAAGATAAATAAATAAATTGTTGAGAAGTAGAAAAATTACTCTCTTAATACAACGTCAAGTCATGGAAGTGCTCTTCATACACCGCTGCTAGCTTTACTGGGAGGATGTTAGAGTGTTCGTTAAGCTATAGATACACCTATGTATTTACGATCAGTAATTTATTTTTCAAACGTAGATTTCAAAAGTTTCCAGTTAAGCGCAAACGTAGAGACCACTATACAGCATGTTTCAAATATGTGGGAAGTAATCGGGGAGTGGACAGTACACTCCAAAACAACACAAAATACCCGTACGTACTGGATGTAATCGTAATAGTCTACCTGAAACATTCCGGTTAGAGTAGCTATAGCCATTTTCGTGTACCAGCAGTGATACGTCACACTACAAGAAGTGCTCAACATTTCCACCTTGTGCTTGAATACACGCCTGAACACTTCGCGTCATTGATTGCCTCGCACGTTCAAATACTCCAGGAATTGCACGTATATGCTGGCAACCTTGTTCCACTCGCTCGCAAAGCACCGCTATGTCCGGAAGTGGAATTGCGTAAACAATGGCCTTGAGACGCCTACACAGGTAATAGTCCTGTAGATTGAGAACCCGGGGTTCTAAGGGCATGGCTTTCGACGTTAGTCTGCTGTCAACAGTGCAATGGGACATGTGATAAAACACCGTTCCAACTGATAGCATTAACAGGCACACGTTGTAACAGGTCGACTATTATTATCAATACGTGTAATACAACGTTGGCAAGTCTGAAGCTACCGACTTAGGACATAAGTTCATAGGGATATGTGTTGTTTTGGGGTGTACTATGCACTCCCCGCATATTTGGGTATTCTGTATAACGTTTTTCCCGACAGGTCAGTGCACCAGAACGAAAGGTCGTTCTAGCCTGTTGCAAGACTCGCGCCTGCGTTCCCAACCCCATATCGCATGCTCGTTCCACACTTTGTCTTTCTTCTTTGCTGCTCGTGGCTCACGAGACTTGAAGGAATTCCTGGTGCGAAAATACGGGGGCCTCCTTCCTTTACCCCCGGAGACACGAGGGCCGCTGTGGCGATGATTTATTCAACGGCCTAGGCAAACATTTATTTCTCTAGGGGGAAGGCGTGTGTTTCTTTATTGATGCCAGTGCGCTAGCAAACCAATGTGCAGAATTAAAAGAACACTTCGGATTTCGAGAGGCTTCAGCACGGAAACTATCTTAACTTCTACTACTNTTTTTTTCTCTCTCTCGTGATTTCAAAAATATTAAGAAAAATCTTTAAAACAAATTAAGAACTTTCTTGTGTTTACCGTAAAGCTGTGATATTTTTTTTTTTTTTGTTTATTCCTTCATGGATGCGTTGAGGTATTAAATTTAATGTACCGTTAAAGAACGTTTACTGGTTGTATAAAACTTTTATGAAGTGGTGTTTCTAATTCTTATAGGTTGTTTGCGGTTAATTGAGTAATTTTAGAACCAACATTAGAAAAATGTCACTGCTCCTGTCTCCATACAATAAATTAATAATTAATGACATGCGCCCGGTAGAGTTATTAATGATGGAATAAAAGTGGTTCCACATCTAAAAGTTAAATTCAAAGTATTAAGTGAACGTTTGTCAATACTAGAATTACATTTTGCTTTCCGCTTTTCAAATCCATATATGTGTAAGAATGAGCAAATTTGCAAAAAAATTTTAAGTAAATTTTTTTTTACAAAATATTGTATTCAAACAGAATATTAAAAATTATATCTTTATAAAATTATAAAATGTGGTATTTAAATAAAACCTTTACTTTACAAAATATTTACTTATTTACTAAAATAATTTCAAGTTTTACTTGAACTATGCATAAATGAAACGAGAAGGCCACGGCAATCTTAATTTTACAAATGGCGGAAGGATACACGATGTGCATACAAGTAAATCTTAAGCAGGGCTCTCAAAAGTGCTCAGTTTATTGTGAACAGCCAATAGGACCGTTCTGTTGCAGTGTTTGCGGCTATGTGCTCTTCGCCACCCCGGGCGCCAACCGCCAGGCAATTGCGGGTCGGATGGTCTGGGACGAAGAAGTTGGCTGCACTGGGCAGAAAAGTTTGGCGAGCGGGCCGCCTCGAGTCGCTGCAGTCGGTATCCCGGGGCTTTGCGCGGCGGGATCACTATGCAAAGTGGCGTCCCGCCAGGGCGAACGACGAAACTTTCTTACAACCTCATTGCCCATTCGTCGCGAGTACATCGAGTCTGTTTTAACTTTACCCGTGTGCAGGGAGAAAGGAGAAAGGGTTTATACTTCGGAACAAGTGGGCCAGCTGGTTTAGACATCCTCCTCCTGGTAATGCTTTTGTCGTAAGTCACGTATTATTTTTACATTGTTTTTTATCTTGCGAGCGTTGGATTGCAGAACCCTCATTTCATATTTCAACAAAAATCTCTTTTACCTCTAGACACTGGGGCCGCGGTGCCAAAGCGGCTAGAACGCTCTGCTCATACAAAGTCGAATCGGGTTCGATTATCGACGGGGTTACTTCCGGATTTTCGCACGTGGGAATCGTGCCGGGCGATGCCACTGGTTGGCGGGTTTTCTCGGAGATCTCCCGCTTCCCCAGCCCTTGTAATCCGGCGTTGCTCCACTCCACTTCTGGACTTTAATTGCGACTTTATTTCCAGTAGATATAAGTATATTCCTGTTTTAGATAATCGCATGCTAAATCATAAGTTTGCTGGTACTTAAACTCGCAAACAAAATAAAACAAACTTCGTACAAAAAGCTTGTATCTGTTGTCTTAATTCATTGTATGACGTGCTTCGGAAAGTAATTTTAAGTAAAGCCGATGTCAACCACTTATCAATAATATGCTAATAGTCAACCATTTAAGATATAAAAACTTTTTTCTCTCTGTTTATATAAATATCTTTAAGTAGCTTATGACGCTGATATTCTAAAGAAAATCTCATTGCGCAAGTGTTTATTTTCGGTACAATCCAAAAGCTTTTAAATGTATATTTGGCTATTTGAATAAGTAAAATATACAGAAAATATTTTCTCTAATTCCTTGAAAATATAACGTATAAAAGTTGAAAAGTTTGTAATACGACTGTAAAATAATGACTATTTTTTGCAATCTCTCGTCCTTAAAATATAACCAAACTAACGCAATTATTCTGAAATTATGGACGAAAATTATTTACTTCAAGACAAGAAGAATGATTTGAAAAACACAAGAGAAATAATAACGGATGCCTTAAATTTTTAAGTTAGATTTTTTAATTTTGTACTAAGCTGTGCATAGAATTTAAATTTAACAAGAAATAATTTCTTTTTTGACTACATATTTTATTATAAAGTTGTCGCACGTGATTTTAATATTAAATAAATAAATTTTTGAATCTTTTTACATGTTTGTATCTATTGTTTCTACGGGTTATAACGTGAAACTCACTCATATGCAGAACCGCAAGAATAAAAGATTATCGTTTAGAGTGAAAAATTTAACAGTAATTATGCATGCCAGAGCTGACGTATTCACCAAGTACAATAGTTTTGGCTTTATTCTTCAGTTACCACTTTCAATTATATTTTAACAGAAACCCCCAAGTTATGTTTCTAAGTGAAACTTCATGTATATTTCAGTGTAATTTTTCAGCAAACAAAACCATCTTGTTTATTTTCAAATAATTTGAATTAGTATTTTTCCGGAGACCTGCTGCTAAACTCTGGCTACGGGTGAACTAGGGTTCTGTACGCAAATGTTCCCATTGTTTGACCGCCGTGACAAGGACTGCGCACCATTAAAGAAACGAAAAGTAAGTGCTGTGGTTACTTGCCCAATTAAAAATTGTCAAAAAAAAATTGCAGCCTTAAGGAGAATCCCTAGTGACAATTTTTTTCAAACCTAGAGGTTACGTCTGGTTATAAGAAACCATTGCGGCATGCCCTCCCAACATTGTGATACGCATTCTCGGGAAGCTGAATTTCTTGGAAATTACATGTGTAACAGCTGTGAGCGTAAACCAAAGGATTAAAATACAGATACCACTTTGTACTTTTCTCTTTTCCGTTAAGGTGATCGTGCAGGAAATCTCTAAAAAAAAACTACTTGTAACAATTTCCACNAACAGCTGTGAGCGTAAACCAAAGGATTAAAATACAGATACCACTTTGTACTTTTCTCTTTTCCGTTAAGGTGATCGCGCAGGAAATCTCTAAAAAAAAACTACTTGTAACAATTTCCACTTTTTTTTTGTCTTTCGATACAAATAATAGGATAAAAGAAAGAAATGTGAAATACGCGTTTACGCGCAAACACTGATTTTACACTCTTTAATTGAAACTGTTAAAACTGCTCCAAATTAACTCATGTGACTTCAGATATGTTGAAATTGCTCCACTTGAGTCAGTAAAATTCTACTGGTAGTGAGTGAAGAGTCTTGGGCGGCTCTTAACATCGAGGTCTTGAGAGCCTATGAGGGTGACTGAGGTGAGTATGGAGCAGCGCCGGAATGAAAGGACGGGGAAACAGGAGATTCCCGATAAAACCCCGGCATCGTCCGGCCCGATTCCCATATGTGAATATCCGGGGGTGACCCCGCCGGGAATCAAACTCAGTTCGCCTTGGTGGGAGGCGAGTAGTCTAACCACTACACCACCGGGCTCCCCAAATTCTACTCATAATTTTAGTTGCTAGTATTTAGCGATTAAGCTCTAATTTTTACTGATTCCTAGTGTATTTCACTGGGCTGACAGCAAAACCTCAGTTGCATTACACTGATTCGCCAGTATAAGACAGCTCATTAGCTGAAGGTTCAGTAAAATTATTCTACTGATCGAAATCACTCATTCAGATTTGGAGTGCAGAGGCAATATTTTACTACAATCCATTCACGGTTACTTCCAACTTTTCTGAAGCTCTGCTAAATTTCTACTGCCATGATATTCCTCCGCCTCGTGCAAACAAAGCTTAACCGAGTCAAGAAAATGACGACATAGGGACAACGCACCGCATTCGTGCATTCAGTGTAATGATATTTTGCATAAGAACTATTTCTTCAAATCATTACCAACACAAACATTTTCTCTCGGCTTGTATTATTATTAATTATAAATAAAATATAATATATTAATATATATAAGAAAAAATTAAATTTTACCAAAAATAAGGTAATTTTGTGTTAACACAAGTATAAAACTATTGTGATAGATGGCACACTTAGTAAACAACCAATCATGCTATACATGGGGAGTTTTTTTTTTCAAAGGTTTGATTTTAAAAAGTGTGAAGAACCCGCGAATAGACTATAGAGAATCGCCTTGACTTACTGGCTGGGATTGTCTGCTGATGCCGGAGGGCATGGTTCATCTCGCACGAAACGAGAAAGAGATTACCGGCGGGAGTGGTCCATTGTGTGTGGGGGAGGGGGAGTGGCGGATCCCGGTAATAAACTGCTGAAAGTGNTCTGCCTGCGTGGATCTATCTTAATGTTTTTAAAATATGTGAATGCGCGTACAATAATAATAATAATAATAATAATAATCACCATCATCTTGCCTAACGCCTAACTACCGATTGCTAAATTACGGAAGATTCTTACATAATAAAATAATGACAAACAATAACGCTATAAATACAACAAACATCTATATGTATAAAATTAAGTTTCCGACTGACTGACTCACACACTCACCAACGCACAGCCGAAACCTCTGGATGCAAAAATCATGAAAATTTATGGATGACTTCCGCTTGGGGCGCAGGCACCCATTATGAGAGTGTTTTTTGAAATTCTACTCCTAATAGGGTAAAAAGGGTTAGAAATTATTTTCGATAAACCCTTCAATAATTCATTGTTTGAATATCGTCATTCACTTTTCAACAAAAATTTAGCTACAAAAATAATAAATTCTTGTTGTTACAAATTAAAACGTTTAAGAAGGTGAAAGTAGTACCATTAAGAGGCCCACCTGTGGGGCATAGTTTTTCTCATTTTTTCGCCGAGAAGTCGGGTAGCGATAAGGGCTACACTGGCGCGCGCTACAAGAGCGCCATCGCCGCTACGCGCAGGGATCTGAACTGGCGTCCAGTACTGGGACTTTCAGCGGTGACCCTATCATTTTATTGATGAACAGCCTATGGCAGAGTTCAATAGCTAGAACGTTTTAAGATACGGCAGTCTCAAAAATCAGTTCTTAACTACATTGGGGGTCTCCAAAGTAATATTTACAACATGCGTTGTAACTTTAAAGTACCATTCCTTTCTCGTCTGGGGTATGATGTATTTTCGTAGGTAAACATAGTTTCGTAAAAAAAAAAAACATGGTTTCAATCACTTTGCAACGCAGTGTAAGTGCCAGGACCCCTGAATGTTACTGCAAAAGCCCGGCTCTATCACCAGGCTCCAAGTGAAGGTTTTGCAAAAAAAATGCCATCGAGGCCACAGTGTACACTGGATGTGCACGGGGGAATAAGTTTTTATAACATCCACGCCATTNACATGGTTTCAATCACTTTGCAACGCAGTGTAAGTGCCAGGACCCCTGAATGTTACTGCAAAAGCCCGGCTCTATCACCAGGCTCCAAGTGAAGGTTTTGCAAAAAAAAAATGCCATCGAGGCCACAGTGTACACTGGATGTGCACGGGGGAATAAGTTTTTATAACATCCACGCCATTCATTCCACCCAAGGAGTACCTTTTTGAATTGAAGATAATGCAAGTCCCCTTTTATGACTAAATAAGGCCCAGAGACAGAGCTAAAGGTGGCAGGGAGATCTGAGGGAGGACAGGTTTTTAAGGCCCGAAGGCAAACACACCCTCCATCCTCCCGCACTGCAACTGCACTCTGGTGAGTAAGGCAGTACACAGCACTTTCTCCTCTTGGTCTCTTCAGGCCATTCACTTTTCTTGCTTGCCGTAACACGGTATTCTACCTTTCTGAAGAAGGACAGCTTCTCACAAGGGCAACTCCGCGCGGGCTGCTCCAAAGTAAGCTCACCTATATAGCTCTTTGATCCCAGCACCTGAAACCATAGGCCTAACCAGTAACGCGGTGTACAGAGGCGTCCTTCGGTAAAGGAAAATATAGATGTTTCGCTATAAAGGGGGCACTCTTGAAATCTACCTTTGAAAAAAGTCACTGTCCGTAACTGTATATATTTTAACGTAAATAATGACGGCAACACTCGCAGTTAAGTTGACAGCGATCTACGAGGATAAGTTCCGTGTTTCAATGACCTACTAGTTGTAAAGTTAAAAAAATGTTCACACGGCTTTAAATGGGGCAGTGAAACTCAGCGGCTTCAAGACGAATCGTGAGTGCTAGACATTCGTCGGCAGACCTGGAGGAGCCATCTACTTCGGGCCGACTCGGGGAGGAGTGTTCGTGATTCCTCGATGTTCTCGAAGGTGGTCAGAAGTTACAACCGCTAGCCATACAGGCATACACGACTGCTTTCGCGAGCCAGCGGCCGTATTTATTATACAGGCACAGGATTTACCAAATCTAAATAAAAACTTTTATTTTCGTTGGATTAAGAAATAATTATTTTCCCCGGTTTACCTTAGGCCTATATGTAAAACAAATTTGATGTGTACGATTTTCCAATCGTGCTTATTAAATTTATTAAATCAGTACTTTAATTTTAAAAATTTAAAAAAATCTTATTTTTTTTTTTTCATGCGCCAATGTGCCTAAAACATTGCAATGTAAACCTCTAAAGAAAAATTTGCGTTATTTTCGGTAGGTACATAAAAAGGATTATAAAATCGATGAATTTTATTTTAAAAATTAAATGCATCCAATAAATATAATATTACGTGCGATGGCACACTATGCGAGCGCAGTCTCCGGCACCAGATTCCTCACAGTTACCACGTAGCGACTGCCTTCCACGCCTACGTCGAGTCATCAGACCTCGCTTCACGACACACACAGCGACGGGGCAGTGCTGCTTCTATGAGAATACCTATTATTAGGGCCAGTGACTTTTCGCGTAAAAATTCGGAACACATAGTAGACTTCAATACTATACACACACATCAGCTGTTGTTATACCTCCATTGGCTGCTAGTGCCGTGTCCATCTTTGACCAAGCCACTCAGGACTAAGTAACTCCGACACTGAACCTTCGTGATTCGTGCGCAAACTCTTAACATGAGCCAGGAGATTTTTTTAGCCAATCAAAGAAGCTGGACGACCGTACAGTGCTTTTGACTGTATCTTGTCTCGAAGTCTTTTCGTGAAATATCACTGCCCCTACCTATTATCTTTGGGACTGTTTGGTTGCTGTGGTGGGCGGTTTGAATTACATATGCTTAAAAAAAACTTATCTTGTTACAAAATATAATTAAATTAGATTTAACTTCCGGTGAAGCAGAGTTCGTGTTCGACACTCGCACACGCAGGACCTGTGCTGCAAGATATTAGCTTTAGGTTCCGTTGGCCATTCGCTGTAGGAAGAGTGAAGTGGAAAGCCCGATTTTACGAGTTTGCGTGTGACGTAGCAATTTTAGGTTTTACCTAGTTGCTGCCTACTTACATTAGTATTTTATTTTTTTTTGTGCTACGTTGTTAAATACTTTTTTGCACGCTCATGATATCCGAGTGGGCTGCAAGTCATCCTGTTAGTGCAGCAAGAGGACTAACTGTTCTGAGCGTGAGTGAAATTTATTTTTTTACGGATTCGGCACCTCAATGTTATAAATTTTCCCCATCAGAATTTTTTTTTCTTTTGGTTTACCGAGGTGGCTTAATGTTGGAAGGCTGGACTCGCATTCGGGAAGACTAGAGTTCGATTTCCGGTTTTGCCATCCATGGTTTACGGAAATATATCTAGGAGAATGCAGCAGTGGTTAATTGCTGCAGGACATGAACCATTCCTTCCCCGATTCTAATTTCCCGAGTTGCTGTTCCCGTCTCTGATGAGCTTGTTGTCGTCGAGACAAGTGGAGTGTCTTCCAATGGAGTACTGCATCTGACAGTACAACATGGAGAATTCATTATACTGTATTTTAGTACATGCACAACCAAAATTGTCAGAAAAGAACGATTTATGTTGCACATGAAAAAATAATGCAAATATCTTGTAACACTATAAATTATTTTCCTGGAATTCAATTAATTAAAAAGATTTTAAATCGATTAATAAGAGTAGGCTATTTTTAATTCAAAATATAAGATTATTGAAATTCTGAATACTTTGGAAATCTACATTTAAAAATAAACCTCCATCAAGCAAGACTATAATATTTACAATAGTTTTGCGAATTAAAATATAAGTGATAGTGTTTACATATATTTCTAATAATTCATCCATTTCAGCAACGGATGTTATTTTTTACCTACTTTCCGAAGGAAAGATAGGATTATGAGATCACTTTCCTGTCTGTGTATGACTGTGTGTCCCCCCTCCCTGAAAACTTTCGAGCGTCTAAACAGAATTTCAGCAAACTCGGTACACACATATAACTTAAAACGTAGTATGGGCATACGACTTTTATAGTTTTCGACCAACCGGGTGCTTATTTTCAAAATGGCGGTTTTTGAGAATTTAGAGCTATATTTTATATCTCAGGAATCAATTAACTGATTGAAACCAAACTTTGAAAGTTGACAGTTAATCGCGTAAGTATTGAATTTAGAAATAGATAAAGTCATGGGACCGCCATTTTGTAAATTAGCACTATATGAAAAATAAATATTTTGCACTGTATCTCGAAAACTACACAACCAATTCTCGCCTAATTTGGCATCTAAGTATTACTATGGTAGACCATGTAAACGAATGCAGTCAAAATAAGCACAGCACTTATTTTCAAAATGGTGATCATACAAATATTGAATGTTTATTTGATATACGATCTATATAGCTTACTGTTTGGCCAATTTCGACAAAACGTTTTGTGCTGAAAGCGTTATAAGAGCATATTATATGCCAACACATAGCCACTTTTGTGTGCCATTTTGTAAGATAACGTCACATGAGGAAATAAATTTTGTATCATTTAATCGTGAAAGAATTAACCGATTTCCACCAAATTCTTCACACACGTAACGCTATGGTAGGCTATATAAACTTAAATGGATTAAGTGGCTCATACACTTATTTTCAAAATGACGGCACCGTAAAATTTCAGGTTAGTAAACCCTATCAATCAAAACACTAGACTGATTTGATCCGAAGTTGACGCCCTGAATCCTACCTCCGCAATGCAGTTGGTTGCACGCTTATGGTAAGAGATTTGCTGGATTCGAATCCCGGGTAAGGCACGTGCGTATTTGTAATTGTTTCACTACTGTTGCATATATTTGTTTCCATCTCTAACGGCATTGCTGTCAATGAGACGTCAAGACCTGCCTACCCCCTAAGCTCTTAAGAATTTACTTGAAACCATGTAGAGGATAGTAGACTCATTAGTTATATCAGTAAAGTCTTGTTATTGCTGAAATGGATGGGGGTATCGGAAAATATATTTATTATTAACCGATAACACTATATAACAAATAATTTAAGATTATACACGATAGAGAAATAAATATGTAACTGTATTCCTTCGTACTCTTTATAAGATTTCACTATCAATTTAAAAATAATAATTTTTGAAAACAGCCTACTTTTATTTTACGTACTTTAAATTGAAATATGTACGTTACTAATACTAATAAAGGCATTTATACCCTCCAAACCCTACTAAATGCTACCGAACATAGGAAGTAGTCGAGGGTAACCTACGGATACCACATCACTCGGCATTAAAAAAAAAAAAAAAAACAGAATCAGCATAGAGGCAAAAATACAGTTTCTTAAGGTTTAGGCATCGCTTCAAATTATGGCCAACAGAGCTCATACCACAGTGTCCTGAAGCTAGCGAATGTCGCCGCTGTGAGTCTCAGCGGGTAAGGTTGATTCTACTCAGGTAATGAACAAAATGAGAGTTCTTATGGGCGAGTTTGGCATAGGGAATATCTTCGCCACAATGTGCAGTGGTGTTTTTAAGTAGTCACTTTTAAGCTGGCGGCTAAATTGAGTGATTCTATATAAGCCTATTTGTGTAAACGTTAGTGTTTGGCTCGAATAGTGATAAAAATTTCCCATAGCCAAAATTTTCCGCATTGACTTTTTTTCGGGACTATTATTCACGCTCTCCAATGGCGTTTACAAGAGCGAACAGTAAAAATTAAAACATGTTTTGCATTGGGCGTTCATAAGCAAGCTTAANTCTCCAATGGCGTTTACAAGAGCGAACAGTAAAAATTAAAACATGTTTTGCATTGGGCGTTCATAAGCAAGCTTAATTCAATGGGAAAACGTTACAAATTAAAGTGCAAAAAAAAATAGCTGTTATCAAAAGTAACTTTGTGCTTCGCTCCTTTCGCTTGAGGAAACTACGAAGGAAAGTCCTAAAAATATATTTTTAACAATTTCACTATTATATTTTTCGACTCATTTGTGATATTACAATCAATAATTGTATAAGCCTACGNTCTCCAATGGCGTTTACAAGAGCGAACAGTAAAAATTAAAACATGTTTTGCATTGGGCGTTCATAAGCAAGCTTAAATCAATGGGAAAACGTTACAAATTAAAGTGCAAAAAAAAATAGCTGTTATCAAAAGTAACTTTGTGCTTCGCTCCTTTCGCTTGAGGAAACTACGAAGGAAAGTCCTAAAAACATATTTTTAACAATTTCACTATTATATTTTTCGACTCATTTGTGATATTACAATCAATAATTGTATAAGCCTACGTTTTGCTAAATGAATATACGTGACGGAATATTTAACAATGTGTGGTGTAGTGGTCAGACTACTCGCGTCCCACCTACGCGGACCGGGTTCCGTTCCCGGCGGGGTCGCTTCCGGATTTTAGCATGTGATAATCGTGCCGGACGATGCCGCTGGTCGGCGGGTTTTCTCGGGGATAACCCGTTTCTCCAGCTTTTGCATTCCGGCGCTGCTCCATTCTCACCTTGCTTCGCCCTCGTCGGTTCTCGAGACCTCGATATCTCTTCATTCACCTGGCGGCGAAAAATTTTAGTTGCCAAACTGAAAGCATTGAGCGTCCCAAACCCGAGTCTAGTACAGCTTCCTGTGGGTGCTGACCGCAAACCACGGCGGTCAGAGGGTGGGACCTCCCCCTCCCAGCCATGTTAATGGCAGAACAAATCACCCGCTAACCTGATTACAGGACATCGGCGGCGCGACCTCGTAAATCGGCGGAGGCAACGAGCACACTAGCGACATGTACAAGTCGCTAACGTGCGCCGTGCGCTCCNCGCCGTGCGCTCCCCCCCCCCCTCTGGGGGGGATGATGAACGTTGCCAGCAGCAAAGTTGACCCGCATCGCGACGGAGGTGAAACTGCAGCTTGTACAGCGCGACGGACGACAACAAAATGGCGCCGCTGTCCAGCAAGATGTTGGGACCGTAGACTAAAGATGAGGTACACCGATTCTCGCTGGCTGCGCACAACCAATCTCCGTGTCCCAACATTGAATTGTTTTTCTGCCAACGCGTCTTAGCAAAAACGGCATGGTTTGGATTTTAGGTTAGAAAACTGATTTGCAAAAAAAAAAATGCTTTGATACATCTGTATACGTCCTCTAACCAATTTGTAATGCGGTTTGATTAAATCCAAATTGGCAAAAGTATTTTATTCATATAATAGTGCTTGTCATTAAAAAACATAAGATCACTGTTGACCACAAGGCTTTGACATTTGTGATCTTTTGGTGTGGTTCAATGTTGGGTACATGCGCAGAAGAAGAATAATCGGTGTACCTCATCTTTAGTCTAAGGTTGAGACGCCGTTCGCCAACCAGCGCAGTCCAGAAAATAGGGAACCTTCCACAACACGCAGTAGCCAATACAGGCACGAGACCCGTTCCCAGAGCCTTGCACAGCCAATCAGATAATGGGTACGCACACATCAAAGAAACCGCCACGCCATTTCGCTTTTGTATAATTACACATTACAGTCTCAAAAAGTGTGAAGAAACCATGAATAATCAAACCTGTGAGAAATTACCCCACGTAAGATGTAATGGTTGTTTTATAAATGTACCGTATTTTTGGTTAAATAGAATTTTTTTTTATATTTTACCTATAAATTACATTTTTTAATTTTTAATGAATATTAACATAAACAGTAAGCAAATGGGCGTGTTGATAATGCCTAGTAAGAAATAGTTCTCATGCAAAATATTATTACTGTGAGTGCGCACGATTGCGGTGCGTTGTCCCTTTAGTGTAATTTACTAGACTTGGTTAAGGTTTGTCCACATGGAATGGAGGGGTATCCTGGAAGTAGTACCTTAGCAGTGACCGTGAAGTAACCGTGAATGATATGTATGTGGCAAAGCATTGTTTGTACAAACCGGCCTTCAGGCTGAACAGCCACCGTCGTCGTCTTTGTCATCACTATCATCGCAGTAGTCATGATCACTCTCACCGGCATTACCATCTTCAGGGCAATCATCATCACCATCATCATCATTTTCATCGTCAGTGGCGTTAGAGGGGAAAAAAAATTAGGGGTGGTGGAAGTCAGACACGACAGTTTTTCAAACAAATCTCCGATCGTCTGCACAGTGGTCACCGTCTGAAGTTGTGAAAAATAATCATTTTTGAAAGTAGTATTTTTACACATACGAACCAGTATTCTACTATTTGTATCAGTAAGTTTTGGTATATAGGCCACCTAGTTTTCAAAACTTTGTTCTGCCGTTTTCCTTTTAGCCATCTTGTCCCACCATTTCAAAGGGGGTTAAAGAATATAAAATTATTTTCTACATTTTTAGCATTTAATGCGTCCTCTTTCGTTGTGATTTAAAATAATAGTATGNTTAATGCGTCCTCTTTCGTTGTGATTTAAAATAATAGTATGATAAAATAAAGTGATACTTTGAAGGAAAATTACACTTAAAAAACAAATGAAAAGAGGTAAACGAATTTCAATTTTATATTTTTTACTGCAAATCTTAAAATTAAAAAAGAAAATAACATGCTACGCTACAGCTCAAAATAATTGTTCATGTTATAAGAACTTTCCCGAAGGACACTGCTTGAATTTAAAGCCAAAATAGCAGTAAGTTAAATACATAATGCAAGTGAACCAATAATATGATTTCACCTGTGACTTCCATAACACTTGTGAAACCAAATTTAGCGTTTAAGTAACTTATTTTTTTTTTTATTTGCACGGATTAACCCTTGACATATTATTTCGAATAAACTCTTTCACGTCTGACATGTTGCAGAACAGGTGAAATCATGGTCGGAGCTGTGCAAGTCCAGAAGTTAGCGCCAATAAGGACATCGCCTTTCCCTGGACAATGCTATTGGTTGCTTCTGACACATCAACTATCTTATAATTGGCTGCTCTTTGTGCCGAGGATCTACTGAAAAGTTTTCCAAGAATTCCAAAGTGTCAGTTGTCATAAGAAATTAAGTACTTTTCACAACAAAAAATTATATTTGCTACACCTTACAAGACAAATTATGTTAAGGTGTAAAATGTAAATTTTTTGTTGCCTGAAATTTCTAATAATTACACTGAAACAAAAATTATGACAAGGAAACAAAATCCTTAAGGGCGCCGCCTACCAAACCTGCTGCCACATAGTGTAAATGGGTAATCAATTTTAAAGATAACCTTTAAAAAAAATATTATACGCAACATCCCTTAAGGAATACCGGCACGATAAAAAGTTTAGATTTACTATTTTTCCTAAAACTTAAAATTAAAATTTACATTTTATAAATGTAATGAATACATTTTTTTCTTCAATTTCTAAACGTGGCAGTATTATCTGAGAAAGCGGATTTAAATATTTTATTTTTAAAAGTTATCTTTAAAATCGATGCATCGAGAAGGAATTTCTTTAACACTGATTCCCCATTTACACTCCAGGGGCCGCGGTGGTGTAGTGGCCTGACTACTCGCCTCCCACCTCCCGGCGGGGTCGCTTCCGGATTTTCGCACGTGGGAAGTGTCGCTGGTCGGCGGGTTTTCTTACGGGTCTCCCGTTTCCCGCACCCTTTCATTCCGGTGCTGCTCCTTACTCACTCGCCTCACCCCCATCGGCTCTCAAGACCTAGGTGTTAAGAGCCGCCAAAATATCTCCACGCCACTAAATGTACACTCCGTGTGTGCAGGCTTGGCTGCCTGGCGCCTGAAATGCGTTGCAGAGTGTTTCAAATCCTGGTTTTTTGACGAAACTATTCAAATTGCATGCAGTTTGTTTACCTACGAAAAGACACAATACCCCAGACGTGGACGGAATGGTAATTTAAAACTACCATCTATATTGTAAATATTACTTTGGAGCCTCCCAATATAGTTTTAAAAAAATGCTTTTACAGACTGCGGTATCTTAAAACATACTAGCCGGACACGAGCCTGTATTGAACTTTGGTACAGACTTTCCATCAATAAAATATTAGGGTCACCGCTGAAAAACCAATGGTACACGCAGTGGCATGTGGTGAACTGTTGCAAAGTAAGATGTGTTTTGCTCTCTGCTATACCTAATCATCTGCTAGTTTACACATCAGCCTATTAAACTTAGTAGTGCAGTTGACTGCAGTCGACGTCACAGCAGGTGTGTGATGGGTGCCCCACCGCTCTCTTGTAAGTGGCCGCAATACAGCAATGTTTCTCCCGGCCCCACTCTGGTTCCTGCTTGCGTGCTCCGAATGTGTACAGCACTGAGCAAGCACCAGCTTACCTTGCTTACACTTCACCTCACGCCACAAGGTTCCACGCAGAACTACGAGAACACTGCGCGTTAGTTCAGAGCCCTGCACGTAGCGGCGATGGCGCTCTTGTAACGCGTGCCAGTGTAGACCTTACAGCTCCCACGACTCTCGACCGAAAAAGGAGCGAGTGAGTGAGTGAAGAGATTTGGGCGGCTCTTGACAGCGAGGTCTTGAGAGCCGATGAGGGTGATTGAGGTGAGTATGGAGCACCACGGGGTATGAAGGGCCTCAAGCGGAGGAAACGGGAGATCACCGAGAAAACCGCAGACTAGCGGCATCGTCCGGCACGATTCCCACATGCGAAAAACCTGGAGTGACCCAGCCGGGGATTAAACCCGGTTCGTCTTGGTGGGAGGCGAGAAGGTTAACCTTTCCGACACCGCTCCCCACCCCTCCTTCCCAAAGAAGGAAAACTATGCAGACGGGCCCCTTAAATCAGCTAGGTAGTGAACGTCGTTATCCTCGCCATTGTTGCCACACAATGGTAACGACAGAACTAAAATAGTGCGCTGCAAAAAAAAGAAAAGAAAGAAGAACGAGGCGGGAAAGTAGAGGAGGGAATGCGACATGGGCACGCGGAGAACATGCTGCTGGCTCGGAACTCGACAGCGAGAGCGACAAGTGGGCAGCCAGCCATCGCCCCCTCCAAATCCCAGGGGTTGAAAGGAGAGGGTCANGGGGGGGGGGGGGCACCAAAGGAGTGCGCGACACACACGCATGTTCCTGGCAGGCTGTTCAAAGAAATCAATTACCACGTGTCCCCGAGTCTGAACAAGCTCGCTTCTTTCGTCGTGGCGATGTCACCGGCGGGAATTTCAAAGAACGACGCGCGAACATGAGTGAGTGATGCGGAAAGAGGGTATGGAGACCTGGATTGTGCCCGAAACACGATCAAAGGTGCTGACGGTTTTTCTATTTNCTTTCGTCGTGGCGATGTCACCGGCGGGAATTTCAAAGAACGACGCGCGAACATGAGTGAGTGATGCGGAAAGAGGGTATGGAGACCTGGATTGTGCCCGAAACACGATCAAAGGTGCTGACGGTTTTTCTATTTGCTGCTATCGGTCCCGGTTGAAATGTTACACACTTCTTACTGAACATCTATTAATTTACTTTCTTTGTTGTATTCTTTATTACTTAAATGCTACGCGCAGTAACGCACAAAATGAAAAATAATTTGGTAAATCAACCTTATCCTTCATGTCACTCCGACTCCCTCTATTTATTTATTGTGTACTAGCTTTTACCCGTGGCTTCGCTCACGTGGTTATAGTAACAAACTTATAGGGAGAAATAACGGTATTTGTTAGTAGACAGACACTGATCATAAACACCAGAAGAGAGCACTAACGATGGCATTTTTGGTGCTAGAATCGCTGTGTTACATAGACACTGGTCGTCATTTAATATTTCTTTCTAGATCTGGGTAAACGCTAGCAATCAGTTCCGTATCACTCTGCACAAAATTACTAAAATCCGCCGTTAGTGACACACAGCACTCGGCATCCGTTTCTAACCGCCCATCTCCAATTTTTAATAGTGTATCAGCATAATGCCCTGTATCTAAGTCATTGTAGAGGCGCACTCTCATATTTGTCGTCAAGCTGAATTTCTTGACATTTGCCCATAAGCTTGACGACTTGAGACGGGCTTTGATTTAATCTGCAGGTGTGCCCCTCTGAATCACCGGTAGAGTTTGGGGGAAGTCACCAGCCAGTAATACAACCATTCCTCCCATAATGTCTGTATTGTTTCGTATATCCTGTAGAGTTCGGTTTAGGACCTCTATCGCTTTTTTGTGTGATATTGTGCTTTTGTCCCACGCTAACAACTTACATTGACGCAGCATTGTACCCCGAGCGCTATTTTTACTAAAAAAAATTTCCTGAGGGAATGAGAATTTTTTTTTCGGATAAAAAGTAGCCTATGTCACTTCCCGGCTCTCCAACTATCTCCGTACAAAAAATCACGTCGATCCGTTGCTAGATCTCTGACGTTAAGTCTCATGTAGTATGGCTAGTTCGCGACTAACTAAGCACTTTTCAAATCAATTTTTTTAAAAGAAAACCCCTGCCCCTAATTACATTTGTTTTATATGGCACATTGACTGCAGTGCTCCCTGGAAATTTGGCAGCCATGTAGGAAAAGTAGTTAGTTCCATGTATTGCGGCGTTTAAATTTGTCCTCATTGAATTTCTTTATGTAATCTCTTTTTATTATAGCCCTATACACATGCTAAATATAATTGGCATATCAGTTAACTGATTTACGTTCCTAACAGTTTCACAGCTAAACTCGAGTGGCGGATGAACAAAACCAACGGGCCCACGGCAATGTTAATTTTGCACATGGCGGAACGATAAAAATGTGCAGGAAGATAGATCCTGAGCAAAACCAATACACGTACGAACAGTGCAATTACCTTACCGCCGTGGTAAATTATAAAGACACGATTCTCCTATCCTCGGAACAGTAATTACATTCTGCATCACGTCTTACATTACACTGTTATCAGGGTACCTGGTCGCGAGCCAAGAAGATCCCATTGAAAAATTTCTTCAGCGCCAAAGTCTATTCAACTACCAACCCTGCAGCCGTAAAGTCACGATAAAGGGTGTTCTCAGTTCTTGTTGGCTCAAGCGTAAGAGATTCTCTTGCAAACCACAATTATCGAGAAACGATTAACAGCACTGGCAAGGCTACTCAGCGCACATCATCAAAAATTTAAATACCCCTTCATCACTCTTGTTTCTCTCTTATTTTCGGCACGCCCCTCGTGAGTCCCTTTGCCACTTAATTATTTTTCATTGCTTTTATTCCTATGATAACATGCGCAGGTACTGCCAAATTTCATTACTGCTAATTAAGTGAAATAATTCATACATATTTTCAGTAATCCTTGACATGACTGCTACAAAATCTTTTACATTTAGAGAATAATAGCTTTCAACGTTTTATCATTAATTTTTTTGGAATCCACTTTCAATTATCCCTCTCCAGGCTACGCCATTAAAGAAAGGAAACCGAATGTATAGACATAGATTCTTTTCCCTATGTTTAAACTATCAAACTCTCTTCCTAATTTTTTATAGACATTTGAGGGTTAAAACTCTCGAAAACCGTCTAGCATACCGTTTTACATGACAAAATTTAACCGCAATATTATTTAACAACAGAGAAAATCTTGGAGTCAACGTTACTTAAAAAAAAAACTGGCTGCCAATATTATTTTTGATCGTTTTATAAAATGTATCCTGATACAATTTGGCATCTGCGGAAATATTTTAAAGAGGTGCGCTGCAGTAAATAAAATTATTCAATTTAGCATCGTCCGTCTGGAAAGGGTTAATATTTGTAATTCATCATTATAAATAACCCGAGTGGTTATAATAAGTGTGATGATACAGGTGGTGACAGTGGTAACACAAATAACTTCCCATAATTTTGGCGCAAGAAAGTACACGTAAACAACATNTTTAAAGAGGTGCGCTGCAGTAAATAAAATTATTCAATTTAGCATCGTCCGTCTGGAAAGGGTTAATATTTGTAATGCATCATTATAAATAACCCGATTGGTTATAATAAGTGTGCTGATACAGGTGGTGACAGTGGTAACACAAATAACTTCCCATAATTTTGGCGCAAGAAAGTACACGTAAACAACATTCGTGAATATATTCCGTTCAACTTGAAAAATATCACTCTTGCCATTAATCAACCTCACGTGCGTCATTTACGGGATGCAGCCTTTGTAATCGGAGTCGTTAAAAGGCGTTACTTCTTCGATGTCTCATCACGTAAGCTTGGTTTTGAACGCAAATTTAAGTTTTTTTTAGCAAGTGACCGGCCCTAAAAGTTGAAGGCACGTAAAGAAGGTGTTCATAAAATTACAATTAAGCAAAAAAAAAATTCAAGAAAAAAATTCCATAGTTAAAAATAATTTTTGTAACAGTTTGATTAGGCTAATAATCGAGACCAGACCTACAAGAGCAAAGCCAGCTAAAATTAAGAGATAAGGACGTCTGTTCGGGACATTTACAACATTCGTAGACTCTGTAGTGATAAAAGTAGGGCCCTTCGTCACTAATTCTATTAGTATCGTACGGCGGCGCTGAGATAAGCGCACACAAATTTCCACTTTTACGCAACTGTTGTGTTTTCTATTCAGAGATAGAATCTCCTAAATCAGTATTCTAAACATGATAGACGTTATTTGGGAAGGAAGACTTGTTACAGCGCATTGACTTACAACATCTCTTGTTTTATTCACCTCCGTCTGTACACCCTGTTAAAAATAAAACAGTGGCGCGTTTGAGGCCCGTGTCTTGAAGTGCATTGCACAGCTTTACGCTCATTTCATGAGTGGACGCAACCACAAGAAGACAATGGAACAGCAGTGAATAAAGAAACATGAAGAGGAACTGGGCACAGTTAGCCTATGCAATATGACAACTAAAAAAAATCTGTATTTTTCTGCTATATTTGTTTAAGCAGATGGTTGCAAATAAAATTATACCTTCATGTTATATGAAGAGTTATGGTTGCATCATATACATTTTGTAATGTTCATTCCAATAAATTCTGTAAGTTTTACTTTGAAACAAACAAATTAAAAGGAATTTTTTACATTGGAAATTAAATCCTGCCTGTCTCGTTCAAATGTAATGATTATGAGGAAACTCCCACATGATACAAATAACTACAGGTCTAGATACATGTATAACAATTTATTATTGTCAAGCTAATTGCTGAGAGGTTTGTAAAATTACAAGGTAAACACCAAAATATTTCACACATTAGACATATTCCCTATTATAGTTATTTTCATATACTGACCAAATATATTGAAAACATACACATAAGAACAATATTAAATATTGTTGTGTGCCGCTGGTCTACGCTGACCTGGGCACATCCCGCGCGAGCGAGCGGAAGAGGACGCGGCAAGTCAATGGAATGTTTTGAATGGCAGGCGAGTGATAAACCAAGAAGCGCGCGTATGTTACACAAAGCATCCTGCCGCGCGCTCCTGGCCTTGGTTGTATTGAATTTATGCGTTTATATGAAGAATGCTCGGGATTACTAACCTCATTTCTCTCAGCGTGACTCGGAGTGCGTTGAACCTTCTAGATGTTTAAGGACGACTGATATAAAAGTGCGACAGGCCTCCGGGGCCGAGAGTTGTAGAGTGGATGAGTGGCTGGAGTTTCAGCGATAGGCGACGACTGACTGACGGCGAGAGTATCAAGCAGTGAAGGGTGCGGCAGGCAGGCTGAGCTATTGGACTGGATGCGTGAGCGAAAGACATTACAAATGATGGCAACAGGCAGAATGAAATTCTGCTAATGATGAAAAGGATTTAATTGACTTAAACTTTTGTCTCTGATATTCCTGCAATTAATATGTTGAAATAGACATTAAATATTGCTCTCACTGAGAAATAAAAAAAAGATTAATACTCGCTGGTGAGTACACTAGGAAATTTACAAAGTCGCACCTTGTCATTACGCCAGCGAGTTGAACAGTTCTTAGAAAGTTACATGCCACGTGTTACAAGGAGACGTGAGAACTGACCGATGCGTATTTTTTTTTGTGTATTGCAATTTTAGGAGAAAAAGGAATTGCGCATAAACTGACTGGGCCAGAAGGTAAGATAAAAATTGCGTTTTTGAACATACGAATGTAATACGAATGTTTCGTCACCTACTTAAATAAAAGTTCCGATAACTTTTAAAAATAAGACCATAAATGAAAAAGAGACAGAAGTTTTTTAATATACTGCCAACATTATTGTAAGTATTGCAGTGATTTGACGGGAAAAGTTAGTTCGTTTAGTTTTTGATACTCTCAAAAAACTGTAGCCAATAACATAAAAAGAAACACATTTATACTGGTCCCGGCGTATGACATACTTGTTGGTTGCAACGTTTCTGTTGTGTACAACGTAGGCCTACATAATTAAATGTACTTCTTGGGAATTGTCCTATATTTATATAACACTGATCGAAAGAGTTAATAGGTAGGCGAGCCGGGCTGTCGCTTCTTTCGGACCGGGTGTCGTGTGCGGTTCTACATACTCTTGTATTACTTATAGGCTATAGGCTGTTCACGGTAAAATGAGCACTTATGAAAGCCCTGCTTAAGATCTACTTGTATGCAAGTTGTAGATTCTTCCGCCTTATGTAAAATTAACATTGTCATGGGCCTCATCACTTCATTCATGCGTAGTTCAAGTAAAACTGAGAATTTATTAGAAAAGTAAATATTTTACGAATCTACTCATTATTACACTTCGATCCATTTAAAAACAAAGTGAATAAATAATTAAAATTATTACAAATGGTTACATAACACTTTATATTCGACGTTAATATATGGAACTACTTTCCATCCAGTGTTACCAACTTTACNTAATTTTGGCGCAAGAAAGTACACGTAAACAACATTCGTGAATATATTCCGTTCAACTTGAAAAATATCACTCTTGGCATTAATCAACCTCACGTGCGTCATTTACGGGATGCAGCCTTTGTAATAGGAGTCGTTAAAAGGCGTTACTTCTTCGATGTCTCATGACGTAAGCGTGGTTTTGAACGCAAATTTAAGTTTGTTTTAGCACGTGACCGGCCCTAAAAGTTGAAGGCATGTAACGAAGGTGTTCATAAAACTACAATTAAGTATATAAAAAAAACATTTCAAGAAAAAATTCTATAACTAAAAATAATTTTTATAACAGTTTGATTAGGCTAACAATCGAGACCAGGCCTAAAAGAGCAAAGCCAGCTCAAATTAAGAGATGAGGACGTCTGTTCGTGACATTTATAACATTCGTAGACTCTGTAGTGATAAAAGTAGGACCCATCGTCACTAATTCTATTAGTGTCGTACGGAGGCGCTGAGATAAGCGCACACAAATTTCCACTTTTACGCAACTGTTGTGTTTTCTATTTAAGTAGAGATCGAATCTCCGAAATCAGTATTCTAAACATGATAGACGTTATTTGGGAAGGAAGACTTGTTACAGCGCATTGACTTACAACATCTCTTGTTTTATTCACCTCCGTCTGTACACTCTGTTAAAAATAAAACAGTGGCGCGTTTGAGGCCCGTGTCTTGAAGTGCATTGCACAGCTTTACGCTCATTTCATGAGTGGACGCAACCACAAGAAGACAATGGAACAGCAGTGAATAAAGAAACATGAAGAGGAACTGGGCACAGTTAGCCTATGCAATATGACAACTAAAAAAAATCTGTATTTTTCTGCTATATTTGTTTAAGCAGATGGTTGCAAATAAAATTATACCTTCATGTTATATGAAGAGTTATGGTTGCACCATATACATTTTGTAATGTTCATTCCGATAAATTCTGTAAGTTTTACTTTAAAACAAACAAATTAAAAGGAATTTTTTACATTGGAAATTAAATCCTGCCTGTCTCGTTCAAATGTAATGATTATGANAAACAAACAAATTAAAAGGAATTTTTTACATTGGAAATTAAATCCTGCCTGTCTCGTTCAAATGTAATGATTATGAGGA
The DNA here is from genome assembly GCA_002778355.1 of Clitarchus hookeri. Taxonomy (NCBI): domain Eukaryota; kingdom Metazoa; phylum Arthropoda; class Insecta; order Phasmatodea; family Phasmatidae; genus Clitarchus; species Clitarchus hookeri. The sequence continues at coordinate 127,683 of NQII01002574.1, read as the reverse complement.
AACTCCCACATGATACAAATAACTACAGGTCTAGATACATGTATAACAATTTATTATTGTCAAGCTAATTGCTGAGAGGTTTGTAAAATTACAAGGTAAACACCAAAATATTTCACACATTAGACATATTCCCTATTATAGTTATTTTCATATACTGACCAAATATATTGAAAACATACACATAAGAACAATATTAAATATTGTTGTGTGCCGCTGGTCTACGCTGACCTGGGCACATCCCGCGCGAGCGAGCGGAAGAGGACGCGGCAAGTCAATGGAATGTTTTGAATGGCAGGCGAGTGATAAACCAAGAAGCGCGCGTATGTTACACAAAGCATCCTGCCGCGCGCTCCTGGCCTTGGTTGTATTGAATTTATGCGTTTATATGAAGAATGCTCGGGATTACTAACCTCATTTCTCTCAGCGTGACTCGGAGTGCGTTGAACCTTCTAGATGTTTAAGGACGACTGATATAAAAGTGCGACAGGCCTCCGGGGCCGAGAGTTGTAGAGTGGATGAGTGGCTGGAGTTTCAGCGATAGGCGACGACTGACTGGCGGCGAGAGTATCAAGCAGTGAAGGGTGCGGCAGGCAGGCTGAGCTATTTGACTGGATGCGTGAGCGAAAGACATTACAAATGATGGCAACAGACAGAATGAAATTCTGCTAATGATGAAAAGGATTTAATTGACTTAAACTAAACAGAGACTATAAGGACGTTAATTAATGTTGAAATAGACATTAAATATTGCTCTCACTGAGAAATAAAAAAAAAGATTAATACTCGCTGGTGAGTACACTAGGAAATTTACAAAGTCGCACCTTGTCATTACGCCAGCGAGTTGAACAGTTCTTAGAAAGTTACATGCCACGTGTTACAAGGAGACGTGAGAACTGACCGATGCGTATTTTTTTTTGTGTATTGCAATTTTAGGAGAAAAAGGAATTGCGCATAAACTGNGACGTGAGAACTGACCGATGCGTATTTTTTTTTGTGTATTGCAATTTTAGGAGAAAAAGGAATTGCGCATAAACTGTCTGGGCCAGAAGGTAAGATAAAAAATTGCGTTTTTGAACATACGAATGTAATACGAATGTTTCGTCACCTACTAAAATAAAAGTTCCGATAACTTTTAAAAATAAGACCATAAATGAAAAAGAGACAGAGAAGAAGTTGTTTAATATACTGCCAACATTATTGTAAGTATTGCAGTGATTTGACGGGAAAAGTTAGTTCGTTTAGTTTTTGATACTCTCAAAAAACTGTAGCCAATAACATAAAAAGAAACACATTTATACTGGTCCCGGCGTATGACATACTTGTTGGTTGCAACGTTTATGTTGTGTACAACGTAGGCCTACATAATTAAATGTACTTCTTGGGAATTGTCCTATATTTATATAACACTGATCGAAAGAGTTAATAGGTAGGCGAGCCGGGCTGTCGCTTCTTTCGGACCGGGTGTCGTGTGCGGTTCTACATACTCTTGTATTACTTATAGGCTATAGGCTGTTCACGGTAAAATGAGCACTTATGAAAGCCCTGCTTAAGATCTACTTGTATGCAAGTTGTAGATTCTTCCGCCTTATGTAAAATTAACATTGCCATGGGTCTCATCACTTCATTCATGCGTAGGTCAAGTAAAACTGAGAATTTATTAGAAAAGTAAATATTTTACGAATCTACTCATTATTACACTTCGATGCATTTAAAAACAAAGTGAATAAATAATTAAAATTATCACAAATGGTTACATAACACTTTATATTCGACGTTAATATATGGAACTACTTTCCATCCAGTGTTACCAACTTTACNTACAAATGGTTACATAACACTTTATATTCGACGTTAATATATGGAACTACTTTCCATCCAGTGTTACCAACTTTACTGGGCGCATGTAACCCAGTGCACCCGTTAAAATATATGCAGACAGGGGCAGTAATATTTTTATAAGGTTGATTTCAAAAATGCTCACGTTAACATCCTTTACAGTGGTATTACCTCCGATTTTGGGACCAAAAACGAATCCGATTTAGTCGACTCCTGTGCAATGGTGAGATGTTCGATTCCCTCTCTGTTCCTGCTTGGCCGAACCCTTCGTTTCGTCTCTAATGACCCCTGATTTTGACGAGACAGCAGGGGTCACTACCACTACCACGGCCCTATCAGGCTATAGTGAAAACATGGGGAAGAGAACGCAAGCAAGCTGCGCAGTAACGAACTTCAAATTTCTAACACTGAAAAGCTTTTACTTGTGGCTCTANTCTAACACTGAAAAGCTTTTACTTGTGGCTCTAGAACTTTTAAAACCACGTTAACTAACCAAACTTAACACACTATTGATTACATATTGCAGTCCGTGAGTTCGTGGATGTCGGGGTGGGTCGCCACCTACGCTCGGAGCGCCAGTCCTCGAACTTAGAACGTATTCAGTTACCTCTGTAATGCACAAAATGCACTGACAAGTTGCTCAGTTGCCTGTCTAGAGGCTCATCTGTGTACATCGTACGCAGAGGCACCCGAATTTTGCGAAAAATATTTCGTGACTAGTGGCATTTCAAAATACTTCGACTAGGATCCACTTTCTTGATTGGATAATTTACTTCTTAGGCACCTTAGTTTTCTGCCTGCGAATCGAAGTACGGTATCGGTGTAACCTTATATTCTTATNATAATTTACTTCTTAGGCACCTTAGTTTTCTGCCTGCGAATCGAAGTACGGTATCGGTGTAACCTTATATTCTTATCGGCTCACTCAAGTAGGTAACGTTTTCTCACGAAAACACGCGGTCAATGAGGAGACAGACTGCTATGATAACCGTGGTGTATTGAAATCTAGGCTGCTCGGAAATACTTTTGCGAAAATCGGGTGGCCCTAATCATATGTCATTCTACTTCCGGCCAATTACGAGCATTAACTGCATGTGGTATGGAATATATATGCTCTGTGCGTTGGCGTGCAAAGTTTCAGCAGCTAGGATCCTACAAATTAATAATTTTAGCAATATTTTTTTTCAAAATGTCACAAACTGTTCGCGATGAAACGTACGGTGAGAGGGTGTCAGGCCTGATCCCGAGGCAGCTGTACAGTAGAAAGATTGAGAGATTGAGCCCAGGATTTTGGAGCTGCCCTCCACGAGACTAAGGATATCACGCACACACTAAACGCGAAATTAACTGGCACGCTCGCCTACAACATTGCAACACAGTAGACAGATATCACGACATTACAATTGCTCCAGTCGACATGCGGACTGGGGATGGCAACAAAATTACAGCTAACGACCCTGCCTACCAAGGCGGCAGCGGCAAACTTCAAATGGGGAATCGATGTTTAATGAAATCTCTTCTCATTGCGTCAATTTTAAAGATAACTATTTCAAACACAAAACATTTTGATCCATCTTTCTAAGAAAAATATTGCTATATAAAAATTACTTTTGAAAAAGAGTATTTATTCATCTTTTTTTTGTTGTACGTAAATTTCAATATTAGATTTTATAAAAAATATATTAAAGAAAACAATTGGCAAGACGTCTGAACGTAGCAACATTCCTTAAGAAATTTCAGGTAAAATACTACTTGTTTGATAGTCATCTCAAAAATTGACGCAATGAGAAGGAATTTCGTTTAACATTGATTCCCCATTTGAAGCTGGCGGCTCCAGGCTTGGTAGCCAGGGCCGTTAAATGCGGCCCGTGCGCCCAAAAATCACAACTACACAAGGCACNCTGGCGGCTCCAGGCTTGGTAGCCAGGGCCGTTAAATGCGGCCCGTGCGCCCAAAAATCACAACTACACAAGGCACCCTGCCGCCAGCCCAGTGATTTGAGTATGTGTCGCGGTGCGTTCGTTTTACAAACACCCAATGAGCAATGGGAGCGTCAGCTTCCGGTCTCACGACACCAAAGCCATCCGGTGGCGCATGTGGGTTCGGCGGCGATCACGTCACGAATTTCTTGCGGGAACGTGCAAAAAGTTAGGTTAAAAAGCTACTCTTACCCTCTGCCAGTAATTAGTGCAGGATATCTATATTTAGTGCAAGATATATTTAACGCTTTGTTAAGCATACGACGTACATTGATATTTAAGTACTCGTGGGAAGTTTAAAAGTGTGCGTAGTTTTACATGATGTGCAGTGTACATATTTATTTTTAACCAACGTGACGAAATAAGCTCGCGTTGACTTGTACACTCAAGAATGTATTTAATACAGGAATAACAGCGTACGAGTTTTCCGGCAGCTGCATCGGTGCAGGTAACGGGACACAGCCTTATTGAAAGCGGTGGTGCGTGGCTGCCTACACTCGCGGCGACGATCAGTCCACGAACTTATTGACTGTAACAGTATGAATTCCACGTCATGAATTGTTAACACACTTCCTCTAGTCAAATTTTTAATTTTACTAGTGTACAATTAGACATGCAAAATAAATATTTTCATAAAAAGCACGAGTTTTTGCGAAAACTAAACGTAAAAAAAAAAAGTCCACATTATTGTTTGAACGCGCGAGCTAATATTGGAAAGATACACAGAGGACGATAATCGGTTTTAATGTTTAATCTACGTTCGGGACTGCCGCAACGAATACTTGGTGGAATTTCGGGTTGCAGTGTCTTCGCTGGTGAGCAAGATGGTTGTGTCAGTGTTATGTACATGCACAGAAGACTAAAATCTGTCCGCCTTAAGGGAGCTGGTCGCCAAAATATTCATGAATTTATGTATGTACGAAGTGTCGTTCAATTTTAAGACTTTACTCATAAGTACACTTTCCGTGCATAAAAACGTTTTAGATGGCATGTCAAAATCACAGTTCTAATGTTTTTAGGATGTACAAATAAAATAAATGAGAATATTGACAGAATATTTAGCAGGGGTGACAAAGGTCATGTCGTAGTTCATTTTAAGGTATGCTTAACAAAATTTATTTGACTAAAAGTCATATGCTGCTACAAATAAAAAACCTAAAAAAATTCCCTATTATTTTTTGCAATTTTTAAAGATTGTCAAAAACATTTTATAGTGTGATTTTAAAGGTCCCTTGAAGTGACTCGTGCTATCTTACTACAATGAGAATTATCTCGTTTCGTTAAGTACGTAAGTTTGACGCATTCTGCGTCCCTATATTTTATTCGTCAGAACACACGCTCTGGCGAAGCTTGCCGGCGGACGACCGCAATAAGGATTAAGGGTTTTGTGGACGTGCCGGAAGAGGGACGCCAGGAGCCTCGCAGCTGCAAAGGCACGCTACCAAAGGTTTCTGCACATGAAACTGTTCCTGCACATGCAGACGACATCCGGAGACAATGGAAGGCACCAGGGCGCGGACACAGCTGCATTTTGCAGCTGCCCAAGGGACACTGAGATCCCACCACCAGCTGCGTCTATCCCGGGCTTGTACCGCAATAAACCATGAGAGCTTTTAGCGGACGTGCGTGCAGAACGGGACAATAAACTTCCAAGCCAGAACCAAGGGACGA
>NQII01002574.1:35856-116142 GCA_002778355.1 Clitarchus hookeri | reverse complement strand
GGATTGAGGTACGCTCAATCAGCACGAAGGTGCATTCAGCTACCGTCCCAGTTGACCAGCTCCAAGGCTCCGAACTGATACCGTGATGCGCCGTCCGCTCCCCTCCCACAGCCAACTGCGAGCCTCAGACCCAGAGGACCCCGTGGTCCGGCCGAGGCACTACCAGACTTCTACTCGCTATCCAGGACAGTGCCGGAGCTGTGTCGCCGCTCACTGCGTCGACCCTTCTCAGGGGAGAGCACCCTCCAGGTCTCCTTCAGCTCGCGCAGTTACAACCACACTGCCACCACGAGCCCAACCAGAGGAGAAACTACGGCTTAACACGTTCAGACCCAGTGTAAGCAACTGTGTACGTAACGCACTTGTAAGTAATTTTTTGTCTGCACTGCACACTGCGACGTTCAATGACCACTGATATTACCTGCGGGTAAATGATTCGCAAACCACCCTACTGGTCTAGGACATAATTGGTTCAAATAACTGTAGCCGAACATATAGCCTACAGTTCATTGGCTGTGACAACGAAGCAAGTGACGTGTCGACTTAACGGTGTTGAACCCCAAAATATTAATATTTTTTTTTGTACGAAACATTTTTTAACTTGTAGACATATATAATAACATTTTCCTCAAATAAAAAATTTTACACTTTATATTTTTTTAATTATTTGATCTCAGATTCAAAAGTTTTCTGTTTTTCTGTAGTCACAACAACAAATATTAACTATGATGTACAAATAAAAAAAATTACAAAGTAAACTAATGCCATGGGCTATCGCGTGACATATATGCCATCGCCAAATAACAGTTCATACATTAAAAAAGTTAAAAATGTCTTTATACTTAACATTTTTTTTTCCATATATATGGCTTGGTATTTGGTGATAACATGTACGTCACGCGGAAGCCCATGGCATTTGTTTACTTTGTACATTTTTCAGCTGTGCAACTTAGTTAGTATTTGTTATTATGGCTGCAGCAAAACAGAACAATTTTGCATTTGACATAAAATTATTCAAAAAATGTAAATTGTAAAATTGTTTTATTCTAGGAAAATATTATTACATAAAATGCGTACAAGTTGAACAATGTTTGGTATAAATATAAAATTATTATGTTTTTGGTACCCAACACCCATAAGTATTGCACGCATCATAAAATGTCTTGTTTGCAACACCTGAACCCACAAATTAAAGTGGTTCTGAAAGGGTTAAACTGCTAACTCCAACAGCACATTCCAGCAAAATGGAGTCGCTTTCTTGCAAAAAGTCAGAGCGCCGTTCTTCTATCAGCGAATGATAACCCACTCGCCAGCCGGCAGCCCACCCAATAGGGAACCTTGCGCAGCATGCAGGAGCCACTCAGACGTGAGGCCCGTTCCCAGAGCCTTGCGCAGCCAAACAGAGAATAATTACGCCTACATAAAAGGCACCGCCATGCCATTTTATCAGTGAGAGAGAAAGAAAAATAAATAAAAAGAGAGAAAGAGAAAAAAGAGAGAGAAAAACNATCAGTGAGAGAGAAAGAAAAATAAATAAAAAGAGAGAAAGAGAAAAAAGAGAGAGAAAAACAAAGAGAGAGAGAGAAATATAGAGAAAGATAAAGAAAGAGAGAGAAAGAAAGAAAAAGAGAAAGAAAGAGAGAGAAAGAAAGAAAAAGAGAAAGAAAGAGAGAGAAAGCGAGAGAAAGAGAAAAAGAGAGAAAGAGAGAAAGAGAAAAAGAGAGAGAGAGTGAGTGAGTGAGTGAGAGAGTGAGTGAGAGAGAGAGAGAGTGAGAGAGAGAGTGAGAGAGAGAGAGAGAGTGAGAGAGAGAGAGTGAGAGAGGAGATTTGGGCGGCTCTTAATATCGGGGTCTTGAGAGCCGATGAGGGTGAAGCGAGGCGAGAATGGAGCGGCGCCAGAAGGAAAGAGTGGGGGAGACGGGAGATCCCCGAGAAAACCCGCTGACCAACGGCATCGCCCGGCATGATTCCCACTGGTGAAAATCCGGGAGTTTCCCCACTGAGGACTGAACCCGGTTCGCCTAGGTGGGAGGCGAGCAGTCTAACAGCTCTGCCACCGAGGCCCCGGTCTGTGTGTACTTGTATACTCTGGGCTGAGGTGAATAGATAGGAGAACGTTGCAACTGGACCGTTAACTACCAAACACCCAGGGTAGCCGTAATTTCGTTGTCAGCTCTGAAACACGAACTAACTCCCCCGCCATTTTTTTTCTCCCCCGTTTGCAGTGTTTCAAATCCCCGCGCGACACGTGCCGCTCGTGGCAATTGTTCAATATTAACGCCGTTACCCAACGAGGCCACCAATGGCCGTATTCGAAATTATCGGTTTCCGAAAACAAAAGAACAGGGACGTAAAAAAAAAGTTCAACAACCCTGTATACCCGACACTCCTCACCCTACCACCATCGCGCCATTTTCGAAACAATGCACGGTCCGCTACATCCAAATGAAACCAACGGGCGTAATTCAGTTCGTAGCCAGCTACGAATCATTTCACAAAAAAAAACAGCACCCCCCCACTCTAATACCGACGGAGGCGTTCATCGCAGTTTGGAAGTACCTGCCAAGTTCCCAGCGATGCTGGTCATCAGAAGTCGTCAAGTATAGTTATACCATAGCGTAACAAAGGTGACACATCCGCTTATCCCGTGAACTAAAAATTAAGGGTTATTCTAAACGAGATTCCTTATGGGAGAGTTTGGCATAGGGGAAATTCCCGCCGTAAAATGCGCTTGTGTTCCAGAGTAGTTCGTGCTTTGCTCTAGTTGATATACATTTTATATATTGATATACATTTTAAGTATTAACTTAGGGGCCGCGGTGGCTGAGCGGTTAGTACGCTCGCCTCCCACTAAGGCGAACCGGGTTCAATCCCCGGCCGGGTCGTCACTCCCAGATTTTTGCAAATTGGAATCGTGCTGGACGATCACCGGCTCTCAAGACCTCGCTGTTAAGAGTCTCTGAAAACTCTTCACTCACACACTCTCTCACAAAGTATTAAATTTATTTCGTAACTATTATTAATGCCCTCCACTTTTGTTTACAAGAGCAAACAGCAATTGTGTTTGGCACTTAACCTTCGTAGAAGTTTATTTCAATGGAAAAACATTGCGAATTTAAGGGTGAAATAAATATAGCCGCCATCAAAAGTAACTTTGTACTTTTCTCCGTTCTATTAAGACTGTGCAGATAAGCCCTAAAATTAATATATTTTTTTACCATTATACTATTTTTTTCGATTCAGTTGTCATACTTAAATAACGTAATCATATAGGCCAACATTTTGCTCAAGCAAGTTTACTACATAATATCAAACAACACGTAAACATATTTCGGTATATTTTCACTCTCGTACGAAGAACAAAGTTTATTTTTTACATAGGGCCTAACACACCAACTCGGAAGCTTTCGCACAGTTATATTCATTTTATGAGAATTGCAATTCTCCCATTTACTTACATACAAAACGGAAAAATCCGGCACACGTAAGACAAGTGCACCCTGGCGGCGAAAGTTTTATTTGCCAAACTAAAAGCATTGAACTTCCCAATCCGTGTAGAATAAACCTTATACAAATGCACACACTAGCAAAATGGCCGTCACCGGTCATCAAGATATCGGAATGCCATTTCACCGATCAGCGCTGGGCAACTCGCTTGGCAGCCAGAAATCCAGCCAATAAGGAACTTGTCGCAGCATGCAGTAGCCAATCAGACGCGAAGACCCACTTCCAGAGCGCCACGCAGCCATTCAGATAACGGGCACGGCCACATCAAAGCAACCACCACGCCATTTTATATCTTGGCACTTATCTTCTGTCTGGTTATACGTATCCGTGAGCTGCGTCGGTGATATTTCGCGAAACAGTCTGAACTCAAGGTGGACTTCAATACTGTATTCACAAATATGCAGTTTCAATTTGGCCACTGGACGCTGTCTACATGAGAAACAGTTTGCTTATCTGCCCAGAACTGACGGAATCCGGAAGTTCCGTTGCCTAACCATAGACTAAAGATGAGGTAGAACGATCTCGCTGGCTGCGCGCAACCAATCTCAGTGTCCCAAGATTGAACTGTTTTTCTGCCAATACGACTTGCAAAAACGGCGTGGATTGGATTTTAGGTTAAAATACTGTTTATAAAACAAGTGCTTTGTGATTTTTGTATACTTCCTCTAACCTATTTGGAATGCAGTTGGATTAAATTCTAATTGGTGAAAGTATTTCATTAATATACAAGTACTTGTCCTTTGAAAATTAAGATATAAACAAACACGTTCATCACTGCTGACCATCTGACTTTGACAGATGGGTTCCTCAATGTTGGGTACATGCGTATAAGACGAATAAGCAGTCTACCTCATCTTTAGTATATGTGATAAACCTCCGTGATTTGCACTCAGACTGTTAACACGTATTTTGAAATATACTTAATCTCGAAATATTTTCCTCAAAACGGCATTGTTCCTAGTCACCAAGTCCCTTTATTTGTCTTAATCAGCAGAAGTATGTTTTGGTGCGTGTTAACCCTTTGTCAGTGTGTCGTCTATCTGGGACGTTGCATATGAAGTGGCTTGAATTGGTCTGCACTGTACACAGAACATACCGTCCAATAAGAAAGGTTCCCTACGTGTGGGAGACACCATTTACTGCTGAAACTATGTTCCGTAGCCTCATAAACTACTGCTGCCAGTAACATAAAGCACAAATAGATTTATGCTGGTCCCGATGTAACACAGAGTCGTCTGAATATATATCAGTACAGTTTCGATCAGAAGATTTGTTTGTTGCAAACGTAAAATTTAATATTTATTTTTGACAAAGGGTTAACACTTTGCGTGCTGTTCTCACTGTCTATATTCATAAAGACAACACGCAAAGTGTTGCACTCGTTAGAAAATCTCAAGAGACAGTGGCGCGTGTTTTATCGCATTCAACACATGCTTGTTAACTACAACAAGACAAATTTTTTTTAGTCATTTCAGCAACAGTCACTGGTAAAGTATGCTACTATACATACTTTTTTAATGAACATGTGTTTGTTCTTGTAACAAAGATACGGCGTACTTAAAAATACTGATGCGTAACAGCTGTTTATACGCCAGAAAAATTGCGTCACTGGCCGAGAACATGTCGGAATGCCGTTCGCCAATCAACGCCTGGTAACCTAGCCGCCAACCAGCAGCCCAGCCAATAGAGAACCAAGCAGCAAATCAGACGCAAAGCCCGTTCCCAAAACTTCGCACAGCCAATCAAAGAACGGGCACGCTTACATCAAAGAAACCGCTATGCAATCTCGTCTCTGTGTACTTTTCTACTCTGTGATAAAAGTAGAGACTCCGAAATTTGGCGGGATCATGTGACGACAATGCCTTGCTCGAAGTTCTTAATACATCCCAAGTGCTGACCTTTGTTCATTGGCTGGTGCCTTTATGATAGGCACTTTTCCCTGTGTGCTAGGTTGTACGTGATTCACCATGTCTCTTTCTACGCGCTTTTTACTTTTTCACATTCCTACACGACGCGTCAGGAAACGAGTGGCCAAATAACCACACACCCGGAAATTTGGCGATTACATTTGACGGCCAGGTTAAACTTGACAGTTCTCTTACGCACACCAGACGTTGCAACTAGTTGATTGGCTGGAGCCTCGAAGATGGCCATTTTGTCTTGTGTGACAGGTATTGCGTCATTCGTTCGTTCCCTTTCTACACGTATGTTACTGGTTGGCAGCCCTGCAGGGCGTACCAAGAAACTAGTCGCCCCATTACAACAGTAACAATAATGTACGAGAGTTAAAAGTCTATCCCAATACCACTTGAACTCGCGGAGTTCCCGGGAACTCAAGTAACAGTTACTACACTCTAGGCCCTAATCAGTGATATCAATCAGTGAAATAACATTCACTGAAAGTCAGCTGTAGCTACTGCAGACTAGCAAATCAAGTAAATTAACTGGGAGCACGTGACTTATGGTTGTGGAATTCTCGACATTCAGTGGGAATCGCAAATAAATAGTGAAATTCAGCCATTATATCAATTAGTTATCAGGCACTGATTATCAGTAACTCAATTTACACTGTTTTCATAGATTTGGCGCAATTCTCACTGTTTTAGATTACGAGTGTTGTGGGGTTAATAGAATTACTTTATTAAATAAAATGGCGCTTCAAATAAATGCTCAAAATTACTACGTAAAAGAAAGCTCGACAGAAATGGCATCACTCAGGTAAAATATTATCTCATATAGATGGCTAAAACCTCTAACTAGCATTTTCATTTCTTCTTTTTTCCACGCTGGACGCCAAAAACCAGTATACTGCTTCAATTAACGCATTATGAGTCGAATTGTGTTAAGTTGAAAAACACGACTATTTCGCAATATTCTGCAGAGGATGGCTGAATGCAAGTTTACACAAAAAAAATTTAAGTGAACTTTTTCAACTTTAATGGAATTATTAAACTTATACATAAGTAAAATTGAAAATTTACGATACATTAGCCTGCAAATATACACGTGGACGAATCGAACTAATGATATGATAAATATTTTCTTCTCCTACATGGGCAGTGGTGGTGTAGTGGCTAGGGCATTCACCTCCCGCCAAGACAAACCGGGTTCGATTCCCGGCGGGACCGCTCCCGGAAATTTACACGTAGGAATAGTGCCGGACGTTGCCGCTGGTCGGCGGGTTTTCTCGGGGATCTCCCGTTTTCCCCGACCCTGCTCCATATTCACCTCGTCTCACCCTCATAGGCTCTCAAGACCTCGCTGTTTAGATCCGCCCAAACTTCGCCATTCCTCTGCCACCATAGCCAGTAAAATGTATTTCCTGACCAACTTTTGAGTTTGAAGTTTAAGGCTGTCCAAGATTTGAGGATATTTAACGTTTTCGTAACATGCTCTAGACGATAACTGTTAAATATACACAAAAATTAAAAATAATACTCTTTTTTAAGCAAAAAAACATTAATATATTTATTTAATATGTAAAAAGAAATATTTGTTAATCCAAATTTGGGTTTTGGCTGTGTTTATTGAAGTCACAGGGATGGTATGTTGCACTTCATTTAAAATTATACATTTCGTTAATCTGTAGAAAGGGTTGAGATTGAAATAGGCCGAACCGCGCAACAAATTTCCAAGAAATAATCTTCCTGTTGATGTAATAAAACGAACTATTATTTTGCGCTGTAGCCTATTTTGTTTAATTGTCAGATTTGTACGATAAAAATACATAAATTTAGAATTCCTGTAACTCGTTACATTAGTTTTTTGAAAAGTAGTTTTCCTCAATCATCATACTTTTTTTTCACATTATTATTTCATTAAACAACAAAAAAATTTATCGTACTAAAAAGTTAAAAAATAATTTTAGCCTACTGTACGCCTTTAACACGAGATTGTATTTTTTTTTTTTTAAGCCGGAAACAGGTGCCGCCGGACTGTTCTCGATTTACGGAATTTCTGGTGGCAGCGGCTCGGCCAACGAGGGGCTGTTTGGGAGTTTGTCAATCCCCCACCCCACGTGCAAATGACGTCGAAGTGTTTCGGAGGTTATTTATTTTTTTTCTCTCCCCAACTTACACTCAGTTAACACAATTTACTTCTTGTCCCGCTCGCGTTGAAACTCCCTGGCTCTGCCCGGAGGCGGGGCGTAAAAACGCTAGCCTTCTCCGCGCTTCCGGCGTTATTCGATACACGGCCCGACCGAGGTTCATTAGACCCACCCCTCATCCCACGCCCGGAGGTTTCCGCCCTGCACGGGCTGGAATTGCCTATTAAAATAACGTTTCCCCCCTCCACGTCCCTTCTTCCAACATACTGGCTATGCACGGGAGCGCGGAGGCAGCCCCAGCGCCATTGTGCCGGGAATAAAGAGAAGGCGAGATACCGTGCTCGGATTGCTTCCCACTCCACCGCGCCATCGCCGCGCTGCGGAAGGCTCGCCTAGCAGGTGCCGATAAGCTGCCGTGTTCTCTCTCCACCATCCTCCACCACCTCCTCCAATTACTGCAATTACGCAGCGCGACGCCGAGACCAGGAGAAATGCAGCACCGGACCTGCCTGGTCCGCAGTGCTTTTCTGTACCTGTTCCAAACTGATACTGGCGCAGGATGGTGATTGTTACCAAGTGTCCGATACTTTCGGTAAGAGATACAGGGATTGCCAAGTGCGTCACTACCATTCACCAAGTTTCTTACGTCAACTTGTCCGTACATCTAGCACGAACGTGTTTCATAGTACATTCACGGTTACTTCCAACTTATTTTAAGCTCTTTCTAAAGTTATATTTCCAGGATATTCCTCCGCCTTATGCAAAGAAAACTTAACCGGACCAAGAAAATTGCCCATGAGCTATTTCGGACTTGGCATTACCAATACACCTGTTTTCTCACTGTTTTTTTTATTAACATTAATTATAATTGAAATAATTTATACATGAAATATAAGTAAAAGTTCAATTCAANCTCACTGTTTTTTTTATTAACATTAATTATAATTGAAATAATTTATACATGAAATATAAGTAAAAGTTCAATTCAACCAAAAAAAAAGTACTTTAAATTTACAGAAGTATAAAACGCTTGTGATACATGTCATATTTAGGAAATAACGAAACACGTTATACATGGGGTATTTTTCAAAGGTTTGAATAAAAAAACGCGATGAAGCCGCGAATAGAATACAAGTACGCCTTGTTTTGGATTGGTGTATTGTGTCGTATCGGTTATTATGAAATAAAGAATGAATAAGAAAAAACGCAGAAAAAAATACTTCTTTTGCGCAGAAATTTTTACAGAGGCTAATGAACTCGCTATGCGTAAATTGTCTAAAACAAAAACTAAATACATAACTGAGAAGTTGCCAAATCTAAACCAAGAAGTTGAATTTTAATTTAAGTGTATATTTTAAATATTGTTAAAACTGCATCAGACGGAATAGCAGATTCAGCACATCAGCAAATGTTAAACCTATACTAAACATATTTTATGTGTGTACTTTGAATAAAATGTATTGGGTAAATATTTGTTAGTGCTGAACTTATTTTATTGCTTTTTTGTTCTTATAAGTGTACNTAAAATGTATTGGGTAAATATTTGTTAGTGCTGAACTTATTTTATTGCTTTTTTGTTCTTATAAGTGTACAATTTATCAAATTGATAAAACATTTAAATTTATATTAATTTCCCTGTTTTACATGACCGACGCATGAATAAAGTTATCAGGCNCTCACTGTTTTTTTTATTAACATTAATTATAATTGAAATAATTTATACATGAAATATAAGTAAAAGTTCAATTCAAACAAAAAAAAAAGTACTTTAAATTTACAGAAGTATAAAACGCTTGTGATGCATGTCATATTTAGGAAATAACGAAACACGTTATACATGGGGTGATTTTTCAAAGGTTTGAATAAAAAAACGCGATGAAGCCGCGAATAGAATACAAGTACGCCTTGTTTTGGATTGGTGTATTGTGTCGTATCGGTTATTATGAAATAAAGAATGAATAAGAAAAAACGCAGAAAAAAATACTTCTTTTGCGCAGAAATTTTTACAGAGGCTAATGAACTCGCTATGTGTAAATTGTCTAAAACAAAAACTAAATACATAACTGAGAAGTTGCCAAATCTAAACCAAGAAGTTGAATTTTAATTTAAGTGTATATTTTAAATATTGTTAAAACTGCATCAGACGGAATAGCAGATTCAGCACATCGGCAAATGTTAAACCTATACTAAACATATTTTATGTGTGTACGTTGAATAAAATGTATTGGGTAAATATTTGTTAGTGCTGAACTTATTTTATTGCTTTTTTGTTCTTATAAGTGTACAATTTAGCAAATTGATAAAACATTTAAATTTATATTAATTTCCCTGTTTTACATGACCGACGCATGAATAAAGTTATCAGGCCCACGGCAACGTTATATGGTGATAGTATAAAATGCGATCCGAGAAGTAGATCGTAAGCAGGCCTTTTCAAAAGCGCTCAGTTTACCGTGAACATCCTACAGCTAATATAACTAGCAAATAAAACGGATAGCCGCGAAGGTACCACCACGCGTATTTTTCACATTAAAACGCAAGAACAGATGATAACCTTCATCGCTGTCTTCCTGTACTCTGGTGCCCTGCAACATCTGAGCAGCGGGGAGAAAGGGTAGTAGTGTGCGCAGGTTGTTCCCTAACCCGCCCTCCACACACCGTACCAACCAAATACTACAGCTACACGCTACGTTAAACGGACGTCCCGCGTTGCGTCGGAACACACACGAAGAACAAGAACAAAAAAATGGGGGGGGGGGAGTACTCGTCTATTGGTGTACTGTGCCACACACAAACGTGGCAAAAGTTCAGAATCCGTTTTATTTATAAATTTTAAATACATTCTTTTGCCCGGAACGTCAGATGCTTGGACGTCCTATGACGCTACGTCACCGGTCTGGTANGTTTGAATGTAAATCTTTTTTCAGGACAAAAATAAAAGTCGATTTTGTTGCAAATTCATAAATTTTGTTATTGAAGCCTGAATGTGGTCGCTGAAAAGTGTCGCAGCAAAAATCGCTGTAGGTAGCCTTCTGTTTACGATATGTATCCTTCTGTAAAACAATGTTTTAATCTATAGCGACAGTTCTGTACATTTTCTGAACAGATTGCTGTATTGTGACCACGTGGTCACGGCTTCAAATTCCGAGGAAACTGAACACACGCGAAGATTCTTCATGCTATTTCCCATTGCCTCGCTCCTCAAGACCTCGTTGCTCAAATCGACCTATTGCCGCCACAATGCTTCCTTGCGACCAGACGTGACCTTGAAGTGTTTAAAATAGTTTACTTGGAGGCCATGACAACAGGGCTGCTACAGCTTTTCACGTGGTCGAAGTTGTTGAGTCTTGGCTTTACCTTTTGACAACGAAGTTACGGGTTCCAGGCAAGACAATATTTGGCACGTATTTTCCACTTGCAAGCTTACGCCAGTTAAATATACAAACCGGCCCCTACCAGCACAAAGTAAAAATGGAAATAAATGGAAATTAAAAAAAAAATAAAGTATTGGTGTTTTGAATTTTTCTCGTAAAAGCGTCCTCGGTTTGACGCCCGGCTCAAGGATAGATGTGTGCGACATCTACAGTAGAGTTACGCTTAAGGTGGCCGCCTGGTTGAAGGCATTTTGCACGTCCGAGGCCTGAAAGCGTGGGAGCGCTAGAGGCGACTGAGACATTACACATCAACTCTCTCATCGCCTCTACGCGCAAAGCACTGANTGTGCGACATCTACAGTAGAGTTACGCTTAAGGTGGCCGCCTGGTTGAAGGCATTTTGCACGTCCGAGGCCTGAAAGCGTGGGAGCGCTAGAGGCGACTGAGACATTACACATCAACTCTCTCATCGCCTCTACGCGCAAAGCACTGAATTGGCGTGCAGTCTTGCCGTCGATAACGCGCTTCTATGAGGCTTTCAGCAGAGACCCTACCATTTTATGACTTAATAATAATAATAATAATAATAATAATAATAAACGTTTGGTGCACGTGCCTATTCCTTTTTTAATGTTTTATGCCGGATTGTTCATACCTAAAAATGACCGTGAAAACACCGTTTGAGCCATTTTCACCATCACAAAAACACGTTTTAGAGAGAAATGGAGGAACTGAAAAACGTATACAGTTGCGTAACGTTTCTTAAAAGATATTCGTAAGCAGAACCCACTTTGACACGTTGGACTGTTTTTGAATAAAACGTTTTCTGCTGGAGCTCTGCGCACCGTTCGGCGGCCTACCCAGGCTGACACCTTAAGGGTAGGCAATAGCAAACACTACACGCACACACTAAATATTTCCCGTACTTTCACAAAACGATGAGGGTAAACAATTAACTAAGTTCCTTCCTTTGTTTGCGAGCAGCTGTTATTTGAGTCAACGAACCCTTCCGTAACTGTGTTGTCTTTTCAGGGAACTTAAAATTAAAATGAGTTTACGAAACTGTTTGAGATTATTTTGTTGTTTAGTTAATATTAGGAAAAAAAAATGTAAAGTAGGCCCTGCAATACTCATAAACGGATAAATTTAAATGTATTTATTTCAGACCGTTTGTCCACTATAAACTAAAATGTTCAATAATATATCCCCCCCCCCAGGACTAATGATATCTTGTTGGTTCCTTAGTGATAAACAGCCTATGTTTCTGCGATTAGATGATGAGACGTAAATTTTCTGTTTCTTTTTTTATTAAAGAGTTTGAGGCAGCACTCTTATAAAATGTTTTTAATAAACTTAAATTATTTAAAATTATAGGTGCGTGTATTGTAGATTGCCTATATGCAGCAAAAAAAAAAATTATGTGTTTCGTTGCACTGTCAAAGAATGTTTCTTCATCTTCTGACATCAGTAGTTAGGAGTGGTTACATATATTACGAATATGGACGTAATTTACGTTTTTACAAACTAAGAACCTCGTATACGTTTCGTACCTGTACTAATTTACATTTTTGTCGATGTTTCTAGCAGTCACACAAAAAAAGCAGCCGTGCTAAATTTTCTGGGGAGGCAAGAATTCATTACATTTTAGTTGCTCTAAATGCCGTTCATGGTGTAGACATTTCATGTAATGTAATTTGCCTTAAAAATTAGTTAAACACACACAAGCTAAAATTACAATTTCACTTTTTAGCACAGATACAAACCAAAATATTTACAAAAAATTTAACAATATAATACTAAAAATTTTTTAAGTAAAAGTTATTTTAAAAATGTATAGGCAGCCACACATCACAAATATTAAAAAAAAATTCCTTTTGGGGCATCAAAAACCTATTAAAATGTTAAACTTTTTTCCAATATGCATAATTTATTTATTGGTGGTTTTTTTTTTGTTTTCCAGAGAGAAAAAAAGAAAAATCGTGCAAACAAGATTGGAACTTAATATTTGAGAAAAATTACACATCATGTACCGCCGGCAAGTTGAACAGTGCGAGGAAAAACTATAAAATAAATCTGTTTTATACTGCAGCTCCCTTCATAAACAGCAATGAAAACTTGTTTCCAGGCACAGCGCAGAACCTACTGAAAGGAGTGCTAAGAGCAACCCGCGAGTTCCCCTGCAAGTTTGGTAATGGACGACGCGCCACCGCTTTTTAATGCGACGCGGGATTATGCGCGCTCCCCAGAAGTTCGTAGCTACGTGGGAAAGGGGTTAAGCCCCCGCGGTGACCTCTCCAGGAAACGCCAACAACGCCGAAATTCGCGTGCTGCTGCAGTTAAAAGTAACGTCCGCGTTCCCTCGGGCGCAGTTTCTTCGTTCCCTTCTTTTTCCTCTACCACTGCGCGCGCCAGCGAGGGGGTGTATGTTCCCCCGCAGTTCACATGCCGCCAACCTTGACCCTCGATAAAGTATCGCCCACAACCCCCCTCCCCCTCACCAACCCCTCGAGCGCAGGGTTATCTTCCCGCCCTCCTCCCACTGACCCCGATTCCTGGCCCTATCCTCCCCTGAAACCCCGACGACCCGGAGGATACGTTCCGAAACGGCGCGCGGCTCCGACCTATTCCGTCCTGATTACGACTTGGTGGCACCCCTGGGAGGTCGGAGCGACAGTAACAACCCCCAAGTCTCCTGCTCGGGTGGGAAAGCAAAGAGCAGGAACACGGCTGCTGGCAGGGAGAGAGAAAGAGTTTCGGCACAGAGTAAGGCGTTGGCCACGAAAAAAATTGTATGTTATGTTGTACCACGTACTGTCCATCTTGTAGACATCATCTGCAACTACTTTTTCTACATGTAATTTTTTTTTTAGATCACATGGTTTTTTTTGCGAAATGACACATATCAAAGTTAAAATTCTACTATTTCTGCAATGTACGAACAAAACAAACCAAACTATTTTCAGAAAATTCTATGAGACTAACTGAAAGATAGTGTCTTAATTCATTTTAAGTTATGCTTAGCAAAACTTATTTTACAAAATGTCCAGGGTAGCCACTAATCTAAAATATGTATAAAATTCCTCATTTTCAGCAAATTTTTTAAATTGCAAAAATATTTTCTTGTACGATTTTTTAGACGTCCTGGAGTATCTGTTGGCCAATTCTTTCACTGTAAATTATCTCATTTCTGTTCGTAAGTTAGTTTTCGATAACTGTCCATTTCTAAAACTGCAGCATTGTGATTTTGACATGCATGTTATTTATGCGAAAACTGTAAGCACATTTCTTTTGCGAAGGAAGAGTAATCACTGGTAATGTCAAAATATTGAACAGTATGTGGAACAAATATAAAATAGCAAATTCGTTCGTGGCCAACGCCCTTAAAGGTGCTAACAACCAAAGAAATGCATTATTTTATATTTGTACGAAATACCGTTCAAGTTGTAGACATCACTTGCAAGTTCTCTCACTTCACTTAACCAAATTTAAATCTCATTTTTTTTAGCTTCATGACATGTCAAAATCACAATTTTAGTGTTCTCGGAACATACAAATAAAATAAACTATCATTTATAGAAAATTTAACAAAGGTAACTGCAAGTATAGGTCTCAGTTCAGTTTTACAATATGCGTAGAAAAATTTATTTGAAACAAAAAATAATTACTACAAATAAATAATTTGCAAAAATTATTATCATTTGAAATAATTTGTAAAAAAATGCGAAATTATTTAATAGCGTTGATTAAGAGATTTCTTGAAGTACCACGCGGTATCTTACATCGATGTAAATTATCTCATTGCGGTGAGCTAGTTAGTGTTTAATATTATTACATCCCAAAAACACTAAAATTTAGGTTTTGACATGTCATTGTGCAAAAAAATTGTGGTCTAAAATTTTGACGCGAAGCAGGTACGTACATGGGGCTTAACGCTTCGTCAACAGCAAGGTCATTAGAGACTGAGCAAGCTGCTCGGAGAAGCAGGAATGGGAAGTGAATCGGCCATGGCCTGTAGGAAGGAACCGTTCCACATTCGCCGGGAAACATCATGGAAAACCGAAATCAGATTGGCCGGACTGGGATTCGAACCCTGGTTCTTCCGAATGCGAGTCCAAAGTTTGGCCACTTCGTCTCTGCGTACTTATGTAGTCTGTGGCGGTGGCCATTATCCCTGAGCTAGGTGGTCATATATGATTTTCTTCCGGAGGACAAAAAGTGTTATAAATTATATACATTTTTCACGCACCCGTGGCGTGTGGTGAAGTGTTGCCAGATAAGCTGATGCTTGCTCAGTGCTGTACACACTCTGCGCATGCAGCCGGAACCAGTAACCAGAGTGGAGCCGGGAGAAAATGTCGATTGCGGCAGAGAGAGAGAGAAAGAGAGAGAAAGAGGGAATGAAAAAGAAAGAGAGAGAAAGAGGGAAATAAAGAGGGAAAGAAAGAGAAAAAGAGAGAGAACAAAAGAGCAAGAAAGCGAGAGAAAGCAAGAGAAAAAAAGAAAGAGAAAAAGAGAGAGAAAAAGAAAGAGAGAAAAAGACAGAAAAAGAAAGAGAGAGAGATAAAGAGAGAGAGATAAAGAGAGAGATAAAGAGAGAGAGATAAAGAGAGAGAGATAAAGAGAGAGAGATAAAGAGAGAGAGATAAAGAGAGAGAGATAAAGAGAGAGAGATAAAGAGAGAGAGATAAAGAGAGAGAGATAAAGAGAGAGAGAGAGAGAGAGAGAGAGAAGGAGGTAACGTACCCATTACACACGGGCTGTGACATCAAATGAACTATTACGTTTAAGTGACCGATGTGCAAACTAGCGAACGATTAGGTTAGCACACAGCAAAACACGGCTTACCTTGCAACAGTTCACTACACGCCGCTGCCCCACATACTATATACAGTATTAATCCTTACTGGTGTGGTGATTTGTCACATACCTGGTATGGTACAGGTCGCAATCACCCACATGTTTTTTTTTGCACCCAACGCTTATAAATTATATCCCTACGTTTATAAATAACACTCCAGTGTTTTTTTTTTATAATTATGGTGGCTATTTAACCTTAAATGTGGAAAATGGACAACGAAAGATTACTGGAGAAAATTACCCTCCATAAAAATATTAAAGGAATACTTTAGAGCTGTTATAACCGTCTAAAACAGTTATTTTTAGAAACTTGAGATTAAAGTTTTAAAACTGTAACCTCTACATACAAAATATAAAAATACCTTAAAAACTTGTGGTTTCAGTAATTTTTTTACATTTTTTGTTGTAAAGAGAGAAGTCAATTATAGAACAATCTACAAAATTATCAAAAGAAATTAATTTATATTTAACACCTGTTTCCAGTTTTTAGAATATCATTGAATTTTTATTATCATGGCAAATTTACTAACGACATTTTCTTTCAGATATTTACAAAACTACTATTACAGTATAATTGTATAAATACATACAGTTCGACTGACAAAATTTGATGTTTTACAAAGTTTTCAAAAAAAAATTTACGTGCATTACATTTCGATATTCTAACATGCTACACATCGTTTGAGTTTTTA
This sequence comes from Clitarchus hookeri, assembly GCA_002778355.1. Lineage (NCBI taxonomy): Eukaryota > Metazoa > Arthropoda > Insecta > Phasmatodea > Phasmatidae > Clitarchus > Clitarchus hookeri. The sequence goes on along the minus strand of NQII01002574.1, from coordinate 99,664 downwards.
TAACTAGTGCATATGGAACAAAGAAAATAATTAATTACGAACTGCTCATGTAGTTGAGCGCCTTACCGTTAACACCAGAAATATGATTAGAGTAAAATTCTGTTAATAGAAATGTATTATTTTACGATCTCGTCAGTAAACACCTTAGAAGATAGCAGAAGGCAACGAAAGCTTTTCACAATAGCTTTGTTTTCAAAACCTCTCAGTGAACTGCATTAGAAATAAATCAATGCGTGTGTTGCCAGACGGGGAGTAGCAATTTAAGCTTCTATTTTCTCGCCCGCAAATTCAACTTCTTCAATTTTTTTTTATACAGATATTTATTTCCATTGATTGACATGCTCTGCAGTGACGGCATAACACTATCTGCAAGATCGAGTGCGTTTACAAGATCAGTTTGTACAGTTTGTAGAGCTTTGCTGAGTGTAAAGCTGTACGCTAATTTTTTTTCTAGTGTAGAAAGTGATAAGAAGTTTGTAGCATTCAGTGGAAGAAACGCTCCTGAGCTTGCATCTCTGTTGACCCAATCTTAATTTTCTTGAAGGCTTGGACAACTGGTAGTAACACTTCTTAAAATTTGACAGTCATGTGTCTCAGCCCACATGGTAGGACATAGGTTATTCATAGCATAGTTTGCAATAAAGAAACTCATTTGGTAAGACATTATTATTTCATAGTACAGAGTACTTCTGGGTGAATCTCAACTGTTTGCTTGGTATCCACTTAGCTTCCTGCTCATGGATGAAGAACCATCGTATCCTGTTCCCACCAGGCACTGCTGAATCGCTTATTCTTCCTAGCCAAAAATCATAGCATTAAAATAAGGCGTGGCAAATTCTCTTACAGGCCTGTTCTGGAGGTCGTAATGGGATGCTGTTGGCTCATTACTGTTTTGCATAACGTGAAATGGAAGCCTGATATGGACGTTCATATAACAGTCCTACCATACCAATGCAATTGAAATTTTCAAGGAAATCTTGATTTAAGACTTACTATAATCAGAAAACGTCATTTCAACTTCCTTTGCATTTACAATCAACCTAAATCCCATGAAAGAGGACACCATTTAATATATTTTATAACNGGGGGGGGGGGGGTGTACTGCACATGCCCCAAATACCCACCCTTGGGAACGCCCCTGAATTGACCCCACTATACCAGTTAAGGATTAAGAACGTAATATATATGAACTCACTTGGTAAATTACGATGGTAGCTTTTTTTTTGCTTTTACTGTAGTAACAAACAGTTTTATGGCTCAAAAATAGTTTTAAACACCCTTCAGAAGAATGAAAAAAATCACACGAAACAGGGATTACTGTAAATTTAAGCATAAACTTTATTTTGTACAACTTTTTAAACCAATAATATTACAGGCCCTTGGACTGGAAAAAGGAGAGAGAACTAAATATGAGACGTAGGTAGTGACCTCTTAATAATGTGCTTTTACTAATAAGCGTCAGAAGACATCTCGGAGGAGAGATGTCGCCCATACACCCTCTCGTAACTACGACACTGGCGGCCACTGGAATAATTGCAACCATTTCCCCAACTCATCATCTTCGCATTTTTTTTTAACTTCCACCTGTTACGCGTACTTTTAGAGATTGCAGTAAATCGCTCCATTTCGTTTTGGGTCTTCGGCAGTCAAAGAGCCTATTTTTTCCTTTAGATTTTGAGGATATTTTAATGTATTTGACATATCAATAATAAGTGAAAAAAACACAACACCGTTTAAATAATAATATAATTTTATAGCGTAAATACGAAACACTTCATTTATAATTTATATTTGTATCAGATTTTAAAAACAGTCATTTCAACGTGAAATTTATTTTCAGCTGATGTGTTTCTTGTAGTAACAGGAGTGGCATGTTGCAATTTATTTGAAATCTGATGCTTGGTTTACCGCGATAAGAGTTTATTTAACCTCTATAAACATTTTTATTTCGAATTTTATCAAAAAAAAAATTTAATTTAAATACAGACGAAGCATATTACAAATTTTAAAGAAATCAGAAATCACTCTTCGTGGCATTCTGATGACACGGACAATTATTTTAAGCGGTAGCCTAACATACTAACTTAGTTTAATATTGAGATTTGTAAAAAAAAAAAAAATATGAAAATTTCCATTGTTCAGTAAATTTTTTTTAGAAATAATTTTCAGCTATTGTTATATTGCTTTCAGACTATTATTTACACCACAATGAAGATATATGTAATATTCTACAAACGCAGAAAATAATTTTAGTCTCCTGAACGGCCCTAGTAATTACTAACAAATCAATACATTCCAGTAAACACATTTCTCTGTCGCCCGCAATTTCTATGGGTGACAATTCCAGGGAAACACAGCACAGAGTGCAACTTCATGTGTATATACAGTCTCCACAATCCTTACTTCTTTTTCCGTTCACTTGTAGGTATTCCTGTTTCCTACGTGACATCAGTTCCTGCTCCAGTAAGGTTTCCCGTCGACAAAGTGGCGGCGGTAAGAATGAATTACGAATGCGGACCTGTCCAAGAACTTATCTCCTTCACCACAGCGGTTCTGAAACTTCGACGCGGTTGCACTAAAGGCTGAAATTGTTCATGGGAACATGTTACGGCAAACGTGTTCAAACGAGTTCAAACATTTTCGCATGACTGTAACTGAGTACAAACAAAAGGAAATTCAAACCTCAAAAACACACCCCCGTAATAATTTACAATAGCATCCAGCAATTATTAATGTCGATTTTCTTTTTTATAATTTTAACATAACTATCCTTACTTTGGCTGCTATGGTACAAAGTATATTTATACTATATTTTACGTGGCTTTTTATTAGTTCAAACGAATGAAGAAAATCCTTGTCAATCCCCGCCACCTTAATAACACTTACTTCATCAAATACACTAGTTTAAAGAAGCCAATTGGAGCATGTTACATAAGAAAAGTAGTTGTGATGTACCTAAACAACCAGTTTACTGCGAACAAGAAGTGACTGCGACCGGAACAAGTTCGGAGCCAGTGTAACAGCGTACAAATCTGAACAAGTTTGAAGCGAAGTGGTTTTGTGTCGTCCCGTGTGGCCGAAGTCTTAGTTCGTAAACGCTGATGAAGTCCGGCACAGGTGTGTGTACTTTATATACTGATGGGTAGAGGCAAAGCTGGGAGTATAAAGAAAGGAGGAAAGGGGGGCGAGACGTAGGAGTACGATCGCACTCCCATTGACTCAAAAGATGGATTAAAAAGAAAAGATACACGAGAAAATTTGAACCGGGGAGAAGACGTGTTAACAGATGCTGGTAGAAGACGAAAATATCAACATTATTAGGCGGGTGTATTTAGATGATATCAGAATAGAGGAGATAAGTTACTACCTCTGATTTTATAGCCAGAATGTACGTCATTGAAATAAACCTAGTACCTTCGAGTCCGCGCTCTAATTGTCTGAACTAACTAAGCTGATGCAAACGCACTATGCGTCGAGACCGGAAAATTTCACGCGTTCAGTGACATATAGGCCAGACTTCATATTCGTTTCTATACTCAACGAGATCACAGCTGCTTATTGATAGGGGCAGTGATATTTCGTGAAAAGATTTCGAGACAAGATAGAGTCCAAAGCACTGTAGGGTCGTCTAGCTTCTTTGATTGGCTAAAACATGTTCTGGCCCGTGTAAACAGTTTGCACACGAATCGCAAAGGTTCAGTGTCGGAGTTACTTAGTCCCGAGTGGCTTGGTAAAAGACAGACACGGCACCACCAGTGGTATAACAAAAGCTGAGGTGTGTATATGGTATTGAAGTCTGCTGTGTGCTCCGACTTTTACGCGAAAAGTCACTGGCCCTACTTATTGACTGCTTCCTTCCACAGCGAAAAGTCGTGACTGGGGCTGCATTTCGTTGGCTGTTTGTTATTGGCTCAGAGTGCTCGAGGTGGTGTCTTAATATGTGGTCAGCCAATTGGAAAAGAACCAAAAACATATGTGTGTTCGAAGTCTAGTCTTTGCCGAAATGAAGCAGCGAATATTTTAGGTCTCAATCTATACGTTCCAAGCTGACTGGTTGCACTACTCCGCCTGCTCACGCCAGCCACTAGCATGCGTCATGGACTGTCAGTTTTCTGTATCACGCCCCATTCGCTTTCATATTATAAAAGTAAATATTCATTTTAGTTAAATATTTGTATTGAAGCGATTTATTTAAATCTGACATAAAATAATCGTCACTTTTCTGTGTGAATTGTCAAGATTTTCCACTTTTATATTTTCCGGCACGTGCACACACTTTAGGCCTACCTGCTACATCCGCCATCTTGCACAGCACACTGGTTACTTGATGCGTTTTAAAGTCGTTCAAGACCCAAGAAATTTATTCTAGATTTTGAGGATGGACTTAATGGCATTATATCACTAATAACTAAGGTTGGGAAAAGTTAGAGTTTTAAACAACCTGTCGGCTAGTCTCCATAGTCCTATGTATTTCGAGCCTCAGCTTTCTGTTCATTGTCTGCACGCTGCCTCAGTGTGTAGTCAGTTTTATCTCGGACCAGGTGGCATGGGATTCAGTGCTTGTTTCCCTGTAGGTTTGTTGTTGGCTCAGAGCTCACACTGGCGTGTCCAATCAACTTTTATGCAATTTAAAATATAAAAAATGTGCATGTGTTTGAAATATAGCTTGTCCTGAAATGGATTAGCGAAATTTTCCAGTCCCAAGTGATAACTGATAAAAATACCTAGAAATATGAAAAATTGCATACATTTGGTATTTACCATAAGTAAGACGACTTAAAATATTTATTCATATAAGTTTTAAAAAATATATATTGGCCCAAAGTTTGGTTTTACGTTAGTGTTCATTGAAGTCTCACTTACGTTATATTGACAATCTTTAAATTCCAACACTTGGTTTTCATACGATGATGGTGTAACGTTAGGCTATTTTAACTTCAAAATTTATATCAATAGTTAAAATTGAAATGTGGATGAACAGCACACAAAATTACCAAGAAAATATTTTCATGACATTTTGATGACACGGGCAATTTGTATTAGTTTTGTTCGATTTTGAGATTTGTACGAAATAAGATATACATTTAAAATTCATATAGGCCTAGTTCCTTTTATAAATTTTTATTAAAATAGTTTTTTGCAATTTTTATACTTTATTTTTACCATTATTTAATTGTTTATGAAAGCGCATAAGAAAAAGAAGTTCTCGGTCACATCTTACTATAAGCGAAATATTTAAGTAGGTGACAACTGGCACTGGTTTATTTACGTTTTATAGACATTGAAGCAAGAACTACCGTAACGTGTGTGTGTTTTTACATATTTCACAGTGCCATATGGTCAGTATTACTTCAAGTATCGTGAAAGGATACATTAAAAAAAATTAAGCAGGGCTTTCAAAATTGCGAACTATGGTGATCTGTCAGCAGAAATAATTGTGCAAAAAGTAACTTAATATTGTACCTGAACACACCCACAAGTGAAGATTACACAATGTGAAGTATCACTACAAAATTTCTAGCGTATGTATGAAGAGCAATGTTAGATTATCTTGTAGACAAATCAACGAAAAGTAAATTCAAATTTTAGAAAATGTACTGTATTGTACTATAGGGAAGAAACCAAATGACTAACGAAAAAAAAGTGTCAATGAACCAATTTGGCAGATCATTTATCTGCGAGATTGGTTAAAACAACCACGATGACACATGAAGATCAAAAGCTGAAAATACGACATAAGAAGATTTTAGTGTGTTGATAGTTTAAATCTTAGTTAAGGTCCCTTTCGGATTCTGTGGTATTTATTTGTAGTACTCTACTTCGCTAATTTTTTTGGCTTGTGTTTGGCAACACACAGTCCACTTAAACCATTAAACTTCAATGAAATCTTTCTTTGTGCCACAACACCTTTGTCTGGTGTGCTCGAAAAGGTATCGTGGTCATGTGAGACTAGGGACATCCGATTTTCGCGAAAATAACTTGTCAAGTTGTATTTAAAAACACTAACTCGGATCCACTTTCGTGATTGGATAGTTTCAATAGCTGCGCGTCTTCGATGCCCACCCGCGAATCACGTAAGTTCAGTACTGAGCAATTTGATTAGCAGAGTCAAATAAAGCACTGTATCCCGACGATGGTGTGCAGCCAATAACGGAAGAAAAACTTGATATGCGCAAGTAAGGAATTGAAGTCTAGTCTTCGTTAATTCGTTCCACAAAAATCGTGTTTCCCTATTCGTAAGTTAAGAGTACCGAGTCTGTCTCCAAGTGATTTACAACGGAGTTATGGTTTTGTTCCTTACATTTCGTTTCGCCTGGATTGTGTGAAACAAAGTTTTAGATATACCGACGTTAGATATAACGAAGTAGGCGAAACTTATATATATTATATATATATATTATATATATATTATATATATATATTAAATATATATATATATATATACAGAATGTCTTAATGGAAAACGATTAAGGCAAAACTATTTATGGAGAAACTATGTGTACTATGTACCTACCACAGTGCATCAAATCCAAAATTCAAATTTATGTTTTTGATATTTGACTTTCGGGAATTTAAAGCGTATCTCTCGTACGCTTACAATAAAATAGGCCTACAGTATTCAAATTTTTTTATAACACACATTATACCACACTTTATTTCTAAGACTCCTTAACATGTCATTGATTAGAAACTAGTTTGGCATAGTTATTTTGCTAACCACGACTTCTTTTAACACCGAATTTTGACATCTTACCAACAAATAGAAATAAGGAGTTTATTAAAAGAGGGTAGTTCGAAAGCAAATGAAACGAATGCTGTGTTTCAGCAACAACTGCACTGAATACGAGTATATACGTCAGTAGAGAGAAACACTTACACCGATATGTCAACTCCCCGCGTGGTTTTTGGAGAAGTCTGACTTAGTTTTCCCTTTCTTACTATAAGCTGTTCAGGGTAAATTGAGCACTTTTTAAGGCGATGCTCAAAAGTTCCTCGCAGCTTATTTGTGTTTCCTTTCGCCAATTGTTAATACAAAAATTGCCATGGGGCTGATAAAATCAGTGTATACATTTCATAGCTCTCAAAAATTAACGCCTGAGGCCACGATAAAATATAATTTTTTAGTTATTATGCTTGCTTGGAGGGCCTTAAAAAGAGCTCACCTTACCGTGTTTTTTCTATAGCATGTAACAACTAACATTACCATGGACCGAACGAGCAGTAGTATCCATGCTTAGAAACGTGTATACTGTGAAACTGTTATACACTGTCACTATAAAGCGCAGTATTTCTTATTTAAAAAAGAAAATTACTTTAGTCACTAACGTATAGGATTTGGTACTTTTAATAAGAATCCGTTGAGCTACTATCGGCAATTCGCAATAAAGATTACTCAAAGTATTTCAATACGTTAAAATATACGCATTTACATGACAGAAACACACTTCAAGGAATCAAATCAAAACTGTTTGGATAACATTGAACCAAATGTACAGGAAAGCCACGTGAAGTAGCGATATTTGTGACACTTTTTAACGTTAATGTTATTTTCTGCTGCCATAACGACAAAGATTTGTCGGTACATAGGCTGTAGGCCAAAGAAAACTTACATCATAACAGTGTCAACTTAAATAAACCCCACACTAAACTTGTTTAAATTCTACCGTTCAAGAGTTGCGTTCAATATTTCGTTGGATGAACGTCACGCGTAAAGTTTCTCACGCCAACGCGTGCGCTACGGAGAGGAGGTGTATGACAAAGTGCGAGAGCTTACCTGGCTTGATGCAGCTCATGCCGCAGGCGCCGTCACAGAGGCATTTCTTCTTCTTGCTCTTGCAGTCCTCGTCTGAAGAACACTTGCGGAGACACTTCTGGCCCTGCGAAGAAACACAGGAAAAGCTGGCTCATTTCCACTGCCAAAGTATCTAATAATAACCAGGGACACCCGAATTTCGCAAAAAGATTTCCGGACATGCTAAGATTTCAATGCCGTAAGGGCGTACCAGCAGTTTTCGTTTGCTTATTGGCCTGGAGTCATTGTGAAAAGACATTTTCTTACTTGACGGGCCAATTAGAACCATGTGACTCAGACACCGTACGTCTGTGATTCACGAGCATACGCTTGAGACGTGTAACACCTACATCATCCAATCACCAAAGTGGATCTGAGATAAAGTGTTATGAAGAACTGGTCGTGAAATCTTTTCGCGAAATTCGGGTGTCCCTAATAACAACTAATTAAGTCTCAGGAACAGCATTCAATCTCAGAGCACTTCAGAAAACAGAGGCGAAACCCAAAAGTGTGTTCAACATGGCAGCCGGCAAAAACAGCTGATTTATGGCAAACATTAGGGCTTGCAACATTGTTTATATGGCTTTTGGCAGAAAGGTGTGTTCTATGTCATCTTTCGAAAATGGTGTTGTACTGCTGTGCATTTAGCTGCAATTCTAGATATGAAAAAGGAAGCCCTGTAACTTGCCACAGGTAATTATGCACTTTTACGTCGATAATTTCCAACGTAATTTTGAACGCCCGCGCATTTCGAGCCTGACATGTGATACATGTTGAACACGCGTTTTTGTATGCATTGCTATAGCCAACGCTTCCTCTACTCATATATATACTCTAAGGGTGAAATAACCCCCTGTATCGCGAACTCTAGCCGTACGCGCCAGCAAAATGGCGTCGCTGGCCACACTATTAAAAAATCAGGTGGGAAACGAAAACATTTCTTTAAAGCTGTTCTGTTAACTATGACAACATCGTGCTTTAATTCAAAGGGAAAGTTAAAGGAATGTAGGTTTGCTGTATATTAGGCTTTTTCTTTATAAAATTTTACTGCACGAGAATATTACCTTTATTTATAACAAAGAAAATATCTTTGAGCTTGTTTTGTTTACAGTAAGCCTAGCTTGATGTTTGAAAGAGGGAAGGGTTGAGTAACATTAAGCCATTTCTTTTGTACAGTGCAGTTTTTAGTACTTTTGTAATGAAACATACTAAATGCATAGTTACCACATAAAATTTTCAAAATACCGAAACTAACTTTACCAGAGAGAACGATGCGAAACTGTTGCAACGACAATGGAAGATTATAATTGCCATTAATACTTATCTCAAACAAAAATTTGTTTGTGGTAAAACTACTTTAGAGTGGTTTCATATTTAACAAATTTCTTTGCGGTAACAAATCATGTGTTGCAGCAAAGAAAGTGATTTTTTTTTAGTGTGCAGAAACATGCAGGAACACCGGAAGCCAATCAACGCCTGGTAACCTACCCGGCAGACGGCAGCCCAGCCAATAGGGAATATTTAGTAGCATATCGTAGGCACTCTCAAACAAGGCCCGTTCCCAGAGCCTCGCGGGGCCAATCAGAAAATGGGTAAGCCCACGCCAAAAGTACCGCCACGTAATTTCGTTTCTGTGTACTTGTCTACTCTGTGATTCAAACACTCTGTAACTATTATCGTTATACTACCAAGAATAGCAACCGTATTTCACAGACTAACATACAGACCGCATATGCATACAGCGTGTTATCTTAAGCGTGTTTAACAGTTGATAGGTGATCCCATATTAAAGTCAGGTAAACTTTATGCACGAAGTTTAGCCTAAAGTGACTATTGAAGGTGTTATTCAACTTCGAAAATGGGAAAATTAGCATTTGTCTAAACATGCTGGTAGCTATTAGAGAGGAAAGTTAACAAATTCTCACAATGTAGCCATCACCAGATATTAACCACAGGAACGGTAATTTTAAATAGCAAAATTGATTCCCCACTGTAATTAACGAGTTGCCTACCTGCAAGGTGTCGGACGGGCACCTTTATTTTTGAGGGCTGTTTAATCGCAAACATAACGGGTGAGTTTTACAAGGATACCTTTTTTGGTACGTTGATTATTAATCCAAGCTTGCACTTTTAGCAAATAAGGCTCATTTACTGTGATGCGAATGTAGCAAACCCTATTTTGTTTCGGACTGAGGACGTTATTTACAATTACTTTGTGCTAATTTGCTTTCTTTAATCGTTGATAGTTTCCAATATTTTTTACTATACGATTGACATTTTACGAATTTCAAGGATTAATAACTTCCTTAATGATAATTTTAGGCTGCAAGTTGTACATACCTTTTCTACGTGATTTTTCATATGGAATCACTTGCCAACTGTTGCAACACACAAGAAAACTCTGTATAGATTCATGTAACGGGTATGTGTGTATTGACTAAGTCATGTATAAATATATCACGAAAATTCTGTGCAAGAGTTGTTAAAAATATTCACTTAATTTTGAAATAGCCAGTGACAGTGGCCTCTTCCTCAAAAATGATAACTGCCTTTCACAAAGAAATACGCAAAACCACCCAGCGAAAATACCCATTAGTTAAAAAAATATTACCACGAAGTAAATCAATTTAACTACATTCCGAAGTCGGGTTTTTATTTGTTGTGGACTCCGCGACTGCCTTCTCAAACTTAAGCATATTTTTTATTACTTGCAGATAATACCTACTGCCCCAGTAATCAGGACGCATACTAAAAAAACCACCAACCTGAAGTAAAATGTGTGGCATAGATTTTATCCCTGCAATAAACCGGTATGCAAAACTTGCCTCGGCAGCATTCCGGCTACCGCTATTGTAAGCAATAAAATTAAATAATAAGGCCCGTTGTATAAATACAAGGACGCGGATACGTATAACGGACGCGGATAACTTAAATCACTTCGTGTTCTATCTCCAATGGAACGCATGCGTAGGCCTGTAAGGATACGTGCGGAAGAACAAAGATAGAGTCAACTCCCAACTCTTACGGGTCCGTGAATCCATGTAGCCAATAGGGATCGAGTATTTGGTTCGATGAACTTCTGTCTTCGTGACCATTGTGATTTATAAAAATAAAAAACAAGACCGTGGATTTGAGGTTGAATTATTATAGGTGTTAATATTATAAATTTTATGTTGGTAATTTGCAACAAAACAATTTTTTTTTTTTCGTAGGTTGCAGACCGTTAAGTTTCTGTGTATTTCAGAGAAGCCGAAATTCTTCCCTATTCGTCGGCTCATTTCGTTTACGTGTTCCGTGCCCGTTTTATTACGCATCCGTGCATTGTAGAACGAACCTAATGGCTGATACGCCGTAAACTTGTATAATGGTACGCTGTAGAAATATTTCAGTAAACTTGTAATGGAAGTTTTCAACCTATACACAATATGAAAAATTAACCACAAAACAGGTTGCAAATGTAGGAATACTACTGTGCACATTTAGAGACTTTACTAAACATTTGATTATTTTCTTAAAAGATGTAGGAAAGTTATCATGAATGTATTAAAAAATGCTTTACCGTTTTTTATTTCTCAATACACTTACACAGTGATGTGGAAAAAATTGGCGAACAATTTCTATGTGTGTGTATATTTAATTAGGCATATCGACAAATTATTATTAAAGTAATAATACCTCCGAGGATGACTAATTTAAATAAAATAGTTTCCTAAGTGACGTTCTCTAGCAGTGGTTGCCGTCGGTTCTAGCGCAGACTATAACATAGGACCTTGCTTTGAAGACCTCTGGCAAATCAAAGAATTCAGTTGATGCAGAAAATTATATCAGTGAGGTGCCGAAACCGAAAACTAAAGTTGCACTCACGTTTAGAACAGTTCGCCCTATTGTTACTGCACTAACATAACTTGCAACCCACTCAGAAATTACGCGCGTATACAAAAATTTTAANCAGTTCGTTCTATTGTTACTGCACTAACATAACTTGCAACCCACTCAGAAATTACGCGCGTATACAAAAATTTTAAATGACGTAATACAAAAAACTAATGTTAGCTGGCCGCAACTAAAAATTAAACCGCTACGTCACACATAATCGCATGANATGACGTAATACAAAAAACTAATGTTAGCTGGCCGCAACTAAAAATTAAACCGCTACGTCACACATAATCGCATGAAACTGGCTTTCCACTTCATTCCTGCCGCAGAAATGGTGAGCGGAACGTAAATTTAATGACTTGTGGCAACCCCCTATTCTCTAACTTTTTACTGTTTTTATATAAAGAAATTTACCCCTTAACTACCATTACGAGGCGAAGCAGTATTCTGTAACTCAGTACGTCTCCATGATTGTCTTTCAGATGCCAAGTGACTGTCTGTATATAAAGACAGGCCAACAAGGTGTCTATGAACGAAAGTGGAAAGAAAATCGCCGATGTATTGAAGTTCATTATTCAAACATGTCTTACAGAAAATAAAAAAGTTTTCAAATGCCCTAAACATGGGAAATATTATATACTGTGATATTTTCACACAAATAAATGGTGTCTGGAATACATTTAAGCAGTATATTTTATGATTCAGTAGTGATTCTCCCGCTTTAAAGCAACTACAAAGTGACTTATTCGGCCACGGGTCAGTGCTGCTATCTCGTGTCACTCAAAATGAACTAGTACCGCCTGAAGTTTTGTATTCTTAAGAAGTAAATCTATTTTAGAAGTATTACTTGAAAACGCGTTGAAAAATAAATTTCACTTATAGTTAAAAATTCGTTAAAATAACCAAAATTTGTGACAATGTATTCTATAATCACGGATAAAATATAATTCAGCAAGCAGATCGTTGATTTCAGAACACAGTCTGCTGCATTGCCAAGCGTACATCTTTGCAGAAAGGCATCAAAGATATGACTTGCAGAATACCACATAAAGACGCTTACGAGTAACCTCTATCATAAAGACGATAACGTCAACTGTCTTTAAGCAAGCTCAAGTTAGGGAATAGGGTCCCCTGGTGTGTGTGACAGTCGAACACGAACTTTGCTCTTAATCAGTCATCCTTGCAAGGTAGCGTCAAAGAGAGGCCTACTGCCCACATGGATGGAATTATTTACCTGCTGGCAGACTTCTCAATGGATCTTAATACTCCTGAGTTTTCACAACGACTGATGCAAATGATGATGTTTAATCGCTCATTCGTGTCTGAATCTTCGTAACCCTGTGAACCATGTCTCTCCAGGCTTTCCTGTCCTCTACCACTTCTCGTTGCTTCTAATACTCCATTCTTCCATCTCATTTTCTGTCGTCCCTTTTTACTTTTTCCTTCAATCTTTACCGGCATCAGAATTTTCTCCAGTGAATCCTTTCTCCTAATTATATGGCCAAAATATTTAAGTTTAGCTTGGAGTATTTACCCTTCAAAAGAGTAGGTAGGTTTGATTTATTTTAAAACTCACTGGTTTGTCTTCTTCGCTGTCCATGATATTCTTAATATTTTTTCTCCAACACCACAACTCAAAAGCGTCAATTCTTNTGGTTTGTCTTCTTCGCTGTCCATGATATTCTTAATATTTTTTCTCCAACACCACAACTCAAAAGCGTCAATTCTTCGGCATTCAGCCTACCTTATTGTCCAGCTCTCTCAGCCGTGTGTTACTACAGGCAACACCATAGCCCTGGTCATGAGAATTTTAGTTCGTAAGGTGACATCCTTGCTTTTAAGAACTTGGTCAAGGTTTGTCATAGCTCTCCTTCCCAAAAGCAAACGCCTCTTGATTTCTTGGTTACAGTTGCGGTCTGCAGTACGCCTCATCTTCGAGCCTAGGAAGATAAACTCTGAGACTGTCTCCAATTCATCTCCATCTATTTTCCAGGGTGTCAGGGATCCAGTCGCCATGATTTTAGTTTTTTTTTTAATGTCGACTTTAGACCAGCTTTTTTTCTCTCTTCTTTGATGCAAATTTAAAATCTAATTTTAAAGATTGCTTTCTAAGAGTCGTCTGATTTCTATAAACATGTTTATTCACTCTCTACAAAAACAAATCTTATTTTTAGATGTTATATAATGCATTACAATCTCGTTATCTTCTTAAAATAGTCACAGATATGTCAGAGTTATATTGCAGTTCTTCAAATTACTAACTGTTCTCTCACAAAAATGGTTACATTTGAGATCACCTATTTTAGTAAATAAGATAAATCGATCAGTTCAACATGATCTTGCATACTCAGGGGCGGAATTTTAACAAATATATGGTATATTAAGTATTGCTGTGATGGATTAATCTTACATTAATTTATTTGGATAAACGGGAGGATTTAGTTGACATTGTCATTATTATGGTCTTTGTTTTCCAAATAACATTAAACCTTTTTTGAGCTGTGTCAGACGGCTTTTTTTTGGAGAGTGGAGAGATTCGGGCGGTTCTTAACATCGGAGTCTTGAGAACCTATGAGGTCGAAGTGAGGTGAGGTGAGGTGAGGTGAGGTGAGAATGGAGCAGCGCCGGAATAAAAGGGGAAACGGGAGATCTCCGAGAAAACNGGTGAGGTGAGGTGAGGTGAGGTGAGAATGGAGCAGCGCCGGAATAAAAGGGGAAACGGGAGATCTCCGAGAAAACCCGCCGACCAGCGGCATCGTCCGGCACGATTCACACATGTAAAGATTCGGGAACAACCCCGCCAGGAATCGAACCCGGTTCGCCTAAGTGTCGAGTAGTCTAACCACTACAACACCGCGGCCCCGCCTTTTTTGGAGCCGGTCCTGTAGTACATCCTGTTAAAAAATAAATACACAAATAAAAAAAACCATGTAAAACGGCGACATTTTCCAATCAGTGTAAAGGTTTATGCACGCACATTAAAATGTAATTATAAGTTGTTTGACTATGTAAGGTGAAAGGGACGTACGATGATAGCTTTTCAAGGCATTACTGGAGAAAGTTTAAACTAATAACTTGCTACTTCCGGTGCGATGACACTGCAGGTGGGCAAACACTATCAGCAAGTGTACACAGACGCGCATGTAAACATCCGCTTCCTAACTACTTCGGTACACACAGCTCTACTATAACACTGCGCTCAGCTTCTTCGGCCGGAGTATTCAAAGATCCTCTAGGACAGAGAAAGAGAGTCTATTCTGGGTTACTTCCAACTTTTCTAAAACCCTACTAAAGTTCTACTTCCAGGGTGTTCCTCCGCCTCTTTGAAACAAAGCTTAACCGTGCCTATAAAATTACACCAAAGGGACAGCGCAATGTATTGGTGTGCACTCAGTTTAATAATATTTTGCATTATAACTATTTCTTACTAGTCAAGACCAACACACCTATTTCCTCACTGTTTTTATTCACATTAATTATAAATGAAATATTAATATTTATTCATAAAATATAAGTAAAAGTTAATAAAAAATAAGTTAATTTTATGTTAACAGAAGTATAAAACGATTGTCATATATGAAATATTTAGAAATAACCAAACACGTCATATATGGGGTGATATTTCAAAGGTTTGATTAAAAAAGTATGAAGAAACCGCGAATGGATTAAACATACCCACTTGGCTGGGGCGACTACCCCTATTCCCCTCTCCCCGGCAAAAAAAAACCGTGAATGTACATCTTGTTTGTTAACATTTCAGTTTTAAATATTAAGTAATATTTAGCAATAAAGGGCATAGTTTGAAATTGTGAAAATAAAGATGTTTAATAAAAATTGATTAAAATAATTCAAGCCCTATACAGAACGAATCACATAAAAAATGCTCCGCAAATATTTCGGAAATGAAAGGTGCTGTTGATGTGTTGGTTTCACAGAATTAAAGTTCAGGCAAGGGCTCATAATTGCAGCCCAGACACAAATTTTAATACTTTACTATAATGTGTACTTCTTGAACACAGTTTAATTTTTTTCAAATGGAACAATGCCTATTCACATCAAGAAAATAAAACTAGAGGACATTAGAATGTCAATGGTATTTTTTGCAGGATTCTAGTGCAAGTAGTTTAAATGGTCAAATGGTTAAATAGTCTATTCAGTTCGAATACGGCCTTAGGCTGTGTACATATTGATCATTTAGTATATTAGTATTCAGTAGCGTTGAAAATCACTTTTTCAGCGAACAAAAACTGCCAATTCGAACACGGCCTTAGAATATCTGCCCAGCGCACAAATACGGTTTCTCGGTTTATCCTTGGTGGTTTCTTTCACACTTGTTATCGTTTTGTTCACACGCGGCGGAAGGATACGCAGTGAGAATCGCGAAAGTAGAATTAAGGTCGCGCTTGAGGTAAGTTGGACGTAGACTAGGAATGGACTATACTTACGCGTATGGGGAGGTGGACCCTAGGGCGGGGTAGCGCTCACCTAGTAACGAGATTTCCGAGGAAGTGCCCGCAACAGAGTAGGAAAGTGTACAGAGGTGAAACGGGAGTTGAAACCTCCAACTCCAGGCGCGCACGTCACCGAAATGGAGTCGACGGCCGGCAACGTGGCGGAACGCCGTTCGCCGTTCAGCGCCTTCGCCTACCGATACCGCAGCATGCGGCATGGTCCATTCACGGTTACTTCCAAACTTTTCTGAAGACCTGCTAATATATATAATAATAATAATTTAAAATCAATAAACTAAAAAATACGACAAAATTAAACAGAAACGTATTTAGAGACTTTACTAAACATTTGATTATTTCCTTAAAATATGTAGGAACGTTATCATGAATGTATTAAAAAATGCTTTACCGTTTATGATTTCTCAATGCAATACAGTGATGTGGAAAAAATTCGCGAACAATTATATTTTATGTGTGTATATTTAATTAAGTATATCGACAAATTATTATTAAAGAAATAACACCTCATGCAAACAAAGCGTAACCGAGTCTAGAGAAATTCACGAAAGGGACAACGCACCACATTCGTGCGCTCTCATTGTAGTAATATTTTACATAAGAACTATTTCTTACCAGGCATTACCAACACACTTATTTTCTCACCGTTTTCATTAATATTAATTATAAATGAAATATTATAATTAAGTGATAAAATGTAAATAAATGTTCACCTTAACCAAAATTAAGGAACTGTTGCTTTGTTTTATGTCAACACTAGTATAAAACGCTTATGATACGTAATGTTATGGATTTAACTATTGTGTTACTTCTTACCTCAAAGGGGCTGTGGGCGTAGCTAAATAATGAGTCATTATAAGGTAGATCACAACAGTATATGGCGTTTATTGAACATAAGGATTATACAATAACTATTTACGTGACTAGTGACTATTGATCGGGTAAGCTTAAATGGGATATCAAGGTGCTAATTAATTATATTGTGTATTATTACCTCACGTCATTGCTATTATAATCTAATTGGAAAGTCCACACTTTGTTCATGATGCTGGAGGCTGATTCTAGGAGACGGTTAACGACGGCTGGACACACCCATCTCAAAGTCTTCTTGGTCCACTGCCCCGATGACAACCTCACTCCCAGTGTTACGTTGGCGTATATCGGGCGCCTTGTTTAATATTTTTGGTCCCGTTTACTGGCCGGTGGAGGGGGATTCTGCAACTGCCTTTCGCAAGGTGTTATTGCAATCACGCTCGCACCCTGGTTCAATGTTTGAAGGTGTGATCAGGCAGGCCGTTCAGATAAGGCCTAATCACTTCATAACAATAAGATAATTATAAAACAACCAAACACATTTTATATGAGCTGATTGTTCAAAGGTTTGATTTTAAAAAATGTGAAGAAACCGTGAATAGAATAAACATACCCAGTTGGCAGTGGCGAACACAAGTGGGAAGGGGGGCAGGGGCGACTACCCCTATTCCCCTCTCCCCGGCAAAAAAAAACCGTGCATTTAAATCTTGTTTGTTAACATTTCAGTTTAAAAAATTTAGTAATATTTAGAAATAAATGGCATCATTTGATATCGTGAAAATAAAAATGTTTCATAAAAATTGATTATGAGAAATTCAAGCCCTATACAGAACGAATCACCTAAAACATGCTCCACAAANCCCGGCAAAAAAAAACCGTGAATGTACATCTTGTTTGTTAACATTTCAGTTTTAAATATTAAGTAATATTTAGCAATAAAGGGCATAGTTTGAAATTGTGAAAATAAAGATGTTTAATAAAAATTGATTAAAATAATTCAAGCCCTATACAGAACGAATCACATAAAAAATGCTCCGCAAATATTTCGGAAATGAAAGGTGCTGTTGATGTGTTGGTTTCACAGAATTAAAGTTCAGGCAAGGGCTCATAATTGCAGCCCAGACACAAATTTTAATACTTTACTATAATGTGTACTTCTTGAACACAGTTTAATTTTTTTCAAATGGAACAATGCCTATTCACATCAAGAAAATAAAACTAGAGGACATTAGAATGTCAATGGTATTTTTTGCAGGATTCTAGTGCAAGTAGTTTAAATGGTCAAATGGTTAAATAGTCTATTCAGTTCGAATACGGCCTTAGGCTGTGTACATATTGATCATTTAGTATATTAGTATTCAGTAGCGTTGAAAATCACTTTTTCAGCGAACAAAAACTGCCAATTCGAACACGGCCTTAGAATATCTGCCCAGCGCACAAATACGGTTTCTCGGTTTATCCTTGGTGGTTTCTTTCACACTTGTTATCGTTTTGTTCACACGCGGCGGAAGGATACGCAGTGAGAATCGCGAAAGTAGAATTAAGGTCGCGCTTGAGGTAAGTTGGACGTAGACTAGGAATGGACTATACTTACGCGTATGGGGAGGTGGACCCTAGGGCGGGGTAGCGCTCACCTAGTAACGAGATTTCCGAGGAAGTGCCCGCAACAGAGTAGGAAAGTGTACAGAGGTGAAACGGGAGTTGAAACCTCCAACTCCAGGCGCGCACGTCACCGAAATGGAGTCGACGGCCGGCAACGTGGCGGAACGCCGTTCGCCGTTCAGCGCCTTCGCCTACCGATACCGCAGCATGCGGCATGGTCCATTCACGGTTACTTCCAAACTTTTCTGAAGACCTGCTAATATATATAATAATAATAATTTAAAATCAATAAACTAAAAAATACGACAAAATTAAACAGAAACGTATTTAGAGACTTTACTAAACATTTGATTATTTCCTTAAAATATGTAGGAACGTTATCATGAATGTATTAAAAAATGCTTTACCGTTTATGATTTCTCAATGCAATACAGTGATGTGGAAAAAATTCGCGAACAATTATATTTTATGTGTGTATATTTAATTAAGTATATCGACAAATTATTATTAAAGAAATAACACCTCATGCAAACAAAGCGTAACCGAGTCTAGAGAAATTCACGAAAGGGACAACGCACCACATTCGTGCGCTCTCATTGTAGTAATATTTTACATAAGAACTATTTCTTACCAGGCATTACCAACACACTTATTTTCTCACCGTTTTCATTAATATTAATTATAAATGAAATATTATAATTAAGTGATAAAATGTAAATAAATGTTCACCTTAACCAAAATTAAGGAACTGTTGCTTTGTTTTATGTCAACACTAGTATAAAACGCTTATGATACGTAATGTTATGGATTTAACTATTGTGTTACTTCTTACCTCAAAGGGGCTGTGGGCGTAGCTAAATAATGAGTCATTATAAGGTAGATCACAACAGTATATGGCGTTTATTGAACATAAGGATTATACAATAACTATTTACGTGACTAGTGACTATTGATCGGGTAAGCTTAAATGGGATATCAAGGTGCTAATTAATTATATTGTGTATTATTACCTCACGTCATTGCTATTATAATCTAATTGGAAAGTCCACACTTTGTTCATGATGCTGGAGGCTGATTCTAGGAGACGGTTAACGACGGCTGGACACACCCATCTCAAAGTCTTCTTGGTCCACTGCCCCGATGACAACCTCACTCCCAGTGTTACGTTGGCGTATATCGGGCGCCTTGTTTAATATTTTTGGTCCCGTTTACTGGCCGGTGGAGGGGGATTCTGCAACTGCCTTTCGCAAGGTGTTATTGCAATCACGCTCGCACCCTGGTTCAATGTTTGAAGGTGTGATCAGGCAGGCCGTTCAGATAAGGCCTAATCACTTCATAACAATAAGATAATTATAAAACAACCAAACACATTTTATATGAGCTGATTGTTCAAAGGTTTGATTTTAAAAAATGTGAAGAAACCGTGAATAGAATAAACATACCCAGTTGGCAGTGGCGAACACAAGTGGGAAGGGGGGCAGGGGCGACTACCCCTATTCCCCTCTCCCCGGCAAAAAAAAACCGTGCATTTAAATCTTGTTTGTTAACATTTCAGTTTAAAAAATTTAGTAATATTTAGAAATAAATGGCATCATTTGAAATTGTGAAAATTAAAATGTTTCATAAAAATTGATTATGAGAAATTCAAGCCCTATACAGAACGAATCACCTAAAACATGCTCCACAAATATTTCGGAAATGAAAGGTGGTGTTAATGTGTTGGTTTCACAGAATTAAAGTTCAAGCAAGGGCTCATAATTGCAGCCCAGACACAAATTTTAATACTTTACTATAATGTGAATTTTATTTGAACAGTTTTATTTTTTTCAAATGGAACAATGCCTATTCACATCAAGAAAATAAAACCAGAGGAAATTAGAATGTCAATGGTATTTTTTTCAGGATTCTAGTGCAAGTAGTTTAAATGGTAAAATGATTAAATAGTCTATTCGTCATTTTAGTGGTTAAATAGTCAGTTCAGTTCGAATACGGCCTTAGGCTGTGTACAGATTGACCATTTAGTATATTAGTATTCAGTAGCGTTGATATGCACTTGTTCAGCGATGGTTGCGATTTGGTAATTTAGTGTTTTAAGTTTNATGTTTCATTACAACTAAAAACTTAATACTAAAATACCAAATACATCATAATTCTAGTAGACTAATTCCGGTCACGTGGCTTTTTAGAAAACTAAAACTGTCAATTCGAACACGGCCTTAGAATATCTCCCCAGTCAGACACAATGGCCGTAGAGCCTCGTACGGACTGTCAACAAATGACTAAGCCCACATCAAAGGAACTGCCACGCCGTTGCACCTCTGTATATTTACTTAATATGTGTTCTTAAGTACCTGTCGTTCTTAAAGTATGACATTTAACACGAATCTAATAAAGACAGGCAGTGGAACGCAAGGTTGAGAGGAGACTGGAGTACCCATAAAAAACCCCACCGGCCAACGGCAATGCTGCACCNAGGCAGTGGAACGCAAGGTTGAGAGGAGACTGGAGTACCCATAAAAAACCCCACCGGCCAACGGCAATGCTGCACCGCGTTTCCGAAGGGTGTGACTCCGCCGTGACTCGAACCCGGACCGCCAAGGTGGGAACTCGTCGCACCAACTACACGAGAACCGCGGCACCTCGGTGCTTCATTCAATAAAACCTACATTGACGCACACCTACACCTCACGTTTAAGTATTTCTGCAGTCTGCGTGAATGTTTCCCCTCGGGGCCGGGCGAGCTGGCGCTGTGGCAGCATACACGGGAGTTGCATTCGGCAGGACGCAGTATCGATTCCCGCTCCGTCCGTCCTGGTTTCCGTTTTATATGGCTTTCCGAAATCACTCCACACGAGCGCCAGGGTGGTTCCTTGAACCTTCCAGCCACAGGCCGTCTTCCAATTATTCGTTCCGAGCCGTTTTTTGTAATTTGTATTTAGCATCTTGTAATGTTTAAGTATGAACATCACGNCTTCCAATTATTCGTTCCGAGCCGTTTTTTGTAATTTGTATTTAGCATCTTGTAATGTTTAAGTATGAACATCACGGCACCGTCTAGCATACCATGCTGCTTTATCTTTCTTGTATCACGATTCCAAAATTAAAACTACACAAAGTCTTTTAATAAACAGCAATTATTCGTGAAAGTTGTTAGAGAACAGTTTCAAATTTAAAATCAATAAANGACACAAAGTCTTTTAATAAACAGCAATTATTCGTGAAAGTTGTTAGAGAACAGTTTCAAATTTAAAATCAATAAACTAAAAAAATACGACAAAATTAAACAGAAACTGTGTAATGAGAATACACATATTTTAATAGTGTTTCATGAAATTTGCTTTGTGAAATAATTATTGTGAGTACATTAAGCATTTGTTTATTCCAATAACCTCGCCTGTATGCGTATTTTAAAAGTTCACTCAGGCAAAACTAATATGGAGGCGATTAGGTATTTTTAGGCTTCAAGCTGTCGAAACCTAAAACGCAAATTAAAAATAATACGTCATCGATTTTGTTGACAAAATCGGGTGACGTGGCTGTTTTTTATATATATATATATATATATATATAAAATANTTTTTTTTTTTTTTTTTTTTTTATAAAATAAAGTAGTGCCAATTGGAACACAGCTACAGTGTTCTGTATACGGGACGTTTTACAGTAAGTGGATTTTATGATCTATTGACGTGAAGATCTTGTCACAGGAACGATGGTTTTTCTGGTTGTAGCGGCGAAAAATGCCTGCTTAATGTAGCCTGAGAATGTTTCGTTCCCGAAAATTAAATTTATAAAGAATTCGGAGAATTTTCGTATTATTTATACTTGGAGCTTGTTTCCATTTTTCTTTAATTACGGAGCGTGTTACCCTGTAATACGACTGCTGGTCACCAAAAATTTCATTATTTTATATTTNCATTTTTCTTTAATTACGGAGCGTGTTACCCTGTAATACGACTGCTGGTCACCAAAAATTTCATTATTTTATATTTTTACGAAATGTTGTTCAAATTGTAGATGTCCCTAGCAAAAAAAAATGTTTTTTTTTTTGCAATGGCATGCCAAAATTATAACTGTAGTGTTTTTTAGACGTACAAATAAAAACCAATAACCTCGNTTTTTTTTTTGCAATGGCATGCCAAAATTATAACTGTAGTGTTTTTTAGACGTACAAATAAAAACCAATAACCTCGCATACCGAAATCAGATAATTAATTGGAATTGGAAAGGGCTTATTAACGCTTTGAGGACTACGCTCTAGTGTAGCTTGAGAAAATCTATTTAGAAAATTTCTTTGTCTGTGAAAAACAAACCAGCATTTTCATGTAGTTTTTTTTTGCCTGTATTTAACAGGATTTTGCAAGAACACTACATCAACAACAATAGATATCCTGGCTGCAAAATATATTTTTGTTACAAATTCTCAAAAGAACAAGTTTTATTGTAAAACATTTTGTACGAATAAAAACTTTTCATTGGGACAAAACCAACTTAGCGTTCTAGTGGCTGAATATCAGCCAATAATGAGCATTGTATAGCACAGTAGGCGTGTCCGTCGTCATGTTGGCCACTAGGAAGGCGATGAGTGGTAACTCAGAGACCAATAGAACCGTTGTTCCTGCAGTCATGGATACATCTAACTCACTTCTAAATTGTCTTGGTTGTCTGAAAACGTGTGCAGACTTTAAAGCGTTTACGTCATCCGGTGTTATGCCTGAAGTATTTTCAGGGGACGGTTATTAACTAACTTGTGACATAACATAAACCAACACCCATGCCTTACCTGGGATTCGAACCCAGAGCCTCCCGCACAGCAGACCGGTGGCGCACCAACCGACTGCGCCACAAGATACCACGAGTTACGTCAAGAAATCTTTACAGTCACGCCATGAAACGTATTTACACTTTTTACAAATTGCTCAAAATAAGACAATTTTTGACATATTTTTGATTTGTAGCATTCTATGAATTTTTGTAAAATAAATGTTGCTAAGCATACCTTTACCTGCGAAAAGAAAAAATACCACAGGCGAGGACGGAACTTTTAAGACATAACGCAAGTTGTAAATAATATTTTGGAGCAATACGACATCGTTAAAAAGGCTTGTTCAGATTTCTGTCTCTTAAAACACGCTAGCTGGACCCGAACGAAAATACGATAAGGGCGTGTATTGAATTCAGTTCCAGACTTCCCAGCAATAAAATGATAGGGTCACAACTTGAAGTCCCACAGGCACACGGAACACTACGAGAACACTGCACGTCAGTTCAGGCGCTTGCGCGTAGCGGCGGTGGTGCGTTTGAAGCGCTTGGCAGGCACAAATTACCGCTCTTGCTTCTGAGATTCAAACGCGAAAATAGCTCTATAGGCAGACGACAGCCTCGACTGTAGATTTCCGTATAAATTTCCGTGGAGCAGAGATATTTGGGCGGCTCTTAACATCGAGGTATTGACAGCCGATGAGGATGAAACACGGTGAGGGGAGCGGCACCGGCATGCAAGAGCGAGATAAACGGGAGATCCTCGAGAAAACCCGCCGACCAGCGGCATCACCTAGCACGATCCGGGAGCGACCCCGCCGGGAATCGAACCCAGAGCTTCTCGATAGAAGGTAAGTGCTCTACCCACTGAGCCACCGTGGCCCCTATACATTTTTGTGGATGTGTGGAAAACTTTAATACCGTACGCCTCCAAGACTGGCCGGAAACGGCAGGTGTGCCGTCCTGGTGGGGCAACGGCTATGCTAAGCATCAGCTTTATCTCGTATTATCCATTTCGATCCTGCCTCGAAGACGAGAAGAACGTGCGGATGCATGCAAAATATAATATTATTACACCAAGGTTGGTACCGCACATTGCAGTTTCGCCACAGCGGCGAAAACTCAGCATAAATCTCTGATCCACTTACTGTGGCCGATGGTAAGAAAACACGGGCGCTTCCTTTTCAAAGCGATAGTATCGAGACAGGTGAAGGATTTCAAACATTTTTTTTAGAACATAACAAAAATAAAATAGAGAATTACAAGAAATTTTTTTTTCGAGTATTATCGGATGTCTACTTCCTTCTTTGGTGAGTTGTTAAAGATGATCCGACACTACATTACGAACAAAAGACAAAACATGCCCATTCTCTCGCTTTGGAATTATTATTTATGTAATATTTATTAGATTTCTCCCAAAGAGNGGGCTTCCTTTTCAAAGCGATAGTATCAATACAGGTGAAGGATTTCAAACATTTTTTTTAGAACATAACAAAAATAAAATAGAGAATTACAAGAAATTTTTTTTTCGAGTATTATCGGATGTCTACTTCCTTCTTTGGTTAGTTGTTAAAGATGATCCGACACTACATTACGAACAAAAGACAAAACATGCCCATTCTCTCGCTTTGGAATTATTATTTATGTAATATTTATTAGATTTCTCCCAAAGAGTTGGACACTTTCCCACAATCGATATACTTAACGTCAAACATTTCGGAACGCACCGCATTACAACCGCACTGTGCGGACGCTCCAACTCGACTGCAGTTCTCGGTGTGTGGCAGTGCGGTTGTGCGGCGCAACCGCAACATGGAGAGGCGCGTGTTGGTCGCGCCGCGCCGTGTAGACGCTTCTATTTAAGGGTGCTGATCAGAGAAAAAAGTTATTTTGTACTCGTAAATAAACACAGCTGAACTTGTAAAAATTACTTACAAGTACCCTTCCCTCGCATAAAAAAGTTTTAGATCACATAATTTCTTCAACAAGTTAATAATATTTTGCATGAGAACTATTTCTTACGAGGCACTGATAACACACCTATTTCCTCGCTGGTTTCATTCATATTAATTATTAATGAAATATTACAATTTATAGACAAAATACAAGTAAAAGTTCAATACAATCAAAAATAAATATACTTTTATATTGACAGAAGTATAAAACGCTTTAGGAAACAACCAAACACGTCATTCATGGGACGATTTTTCAAAGGTCCGATTCAAAAAGTGTTAGGAAACAGCGAATAGACCATAGGCGGACCAGACCATAGTCCCTTTTCACCCTTCGTAGCTATTCACCAGCACCGACGGCACGCCGCTTATTCCACAAGAAGACAGTCGCGGTTCCCAGGCACTTTCTTCCCCTATGTGCAAATGCTGTTCACGGTAAAACGAGAACTATCGAGGCCCTGGTTACTTTTTAGTTTCAGCCATTTTTTTGTCTTTTAACAATCTTTTTTAAATAAATATCACCACGTAAGTAATATTCACAGTGTGTATATTCCACCGCACTCAAAAGTTAACATCTAAGGCTAAAATAAAATATATTTATTGACTATTATTCAGAATGAGAGGGCTTGCAAAAGTGCTCACATTACCGTGAATAGCCTAGCGTCACCGACTTCTCCGGCCGGGTGACTGACCGCCAGTGTTTACTTGACAGACAGAGCGCACAGTACCTGTGGTTGTTCACGTGTAAGTAGATTTTCTGCGTCACCTATTTGGTGCAGTTTCTTTACGACCACGCTGTTTACCAAGATTACAAAATAAATTACGGACAANCACCTATTTGGTGCAGTTTCTTTACGACCACGCTGTTTACCAAGATTACAAAATAAATTACGGACAACAAACCAGACGCTATCGTATTTCTACTCTATTTTAGAAATTCCATTGCAGTACGAATTTTTACTCCATGATAATTTTATTTTATACTTCCAAAAATACTTTGAAAGTATTAAAGTACGTTTATTTTATACAAATTTTGAATAAAATTGACGTTTCTATGATAGTGTTTCATTATAAATACATACAACGAACTATCCTANTTTTATACAAATTTTGAATAAAATTGACGTTTCTATGATAGTGTTTCATTATAAATACATACAACGAACTATCCTATACAGTTACACCATACACGTTGAATATCCAAGAAATTATCGGTGTAAAATAACTGGACCAACTGGTCTCTGGGAAATATCCACGAAGTCGACTCCTTACGCGAGCAGAAACATCGGCGTGAGCTCATCTTCTCTGCCGGAATCGAGCGGAAAAAGAAGACTGTTTTTGGTTGGCTGTTCCAGTTTTCCGATCTGTCTATTCAGCGTAATCGACGCACACGTGAGCCAGACAAAAGAGTGCAAGCGATTTCGGAAATGCTTGCGGCGACCAACGGAGCCCGATGCCGGGGACATGGCCGCGTTCCACACACACACACACAAGCTCTCGCATTCCCCGCCCGCTCGTGGACGTTCCGGACCTGCGATGTGGTCCCGGCGTTCCATTACCGGGCGGGCGGTTTTCATACTTCAGTTGCCGCAGTCAAAATAAAAGAGAACTGTTGTTGAAACTACATATATTATATGCATTTCACGACAGGAAAAAGAATGGGGGTTTTTTTTTTTTTTACAAATTGCATACAGGCAAGTCGCTTACTCTCTTTTGAGGTCGGCATTTTACCACGCAACACTGCCCACTGAAGTCATTTTTCCATTAATCCTTAACCTCGTCACAGGGTACTTAAGAATACACGGCTAATTGAGTAGTTTAGAAGCCAACCTTTGAAAAATGTCACTACTCACAACTGCATATATTTTAACGGGTGCGGTGTTTGGCGTGCGCTCAGTAAAATTGGTAACAACTGAGGGAATGTAGTTCCATGTCTTAAAGTTGAATTTAAAATGTTCGGTAAACATTTGTGAATAGTGAATGGATTTATTTTGCTTTCTGTTTCTTTGAGCATTTAAGTATAAGCATTAGCAGATTTGTAAAATATTTACTTATAATTTCATAGTTTTACTTGACCGAACATGAATAAAATGATCAGACCCTGGGAAATTTTACATAATTTCGGATGAATACACAGAGTGCATACAAATATAGCTTAAGCAGCTGCAGTTTATGACTTGCACGATGCATAAATTTTTGCGGACTACTTGCGAACAGTTCCCTATTCTGTCAACAGTTCATAGTTTACACGCGGCCACCCGGTGCTCTTCTTTTTACACACAGGCCCAGTCTCTTCGAACTATCTGTACCACCTTATAGATGTTTTTTTTTTTTCGAGATAGTGGATTGCTACGAAAACGTGTGCGAAAATGTATTTGCACAACTTCACTAGAATGAGTCTTCGATAACAGTAACCAAGATTAATTCTACTCAGGTTAGGAACAAAACGAGTTTTCTTATGGGAGAGATTGGCATAGGGAAAATTTCTGCCGCTAGGTAAGCACTAGTGTTCCAAAGAGGTTGCTTTTAATAGAAATTTTAAGCTATGGGAATAATAAACGAAAAATATTTCGCTTAGTTTAGTTATTTTATATTTTATTTTTGATTTTGTCAATTATTTTGTTTTTTAGCGTAGAAAATTTAAAAAAAACCGACACACTTGCGACACTAACGGTTAACTCGTGGCGAAAATTTTTAGTTGCCAAACTAAAAGCATTGAACTTCTCGACCGGAGTAGAATAAACCTTAATGTAATACACAATATGCTTTCTGCTGGTCACTAGCCATTTTTATTCACTAGCGATCTTGGCGGAGCAGTGGCAAAACGGCATTGCACACCAAGGAAAAATAAAACTTCCAAAGTTTTTCTTTACATACACGCCTTGCGCGGTCTTCTGTCATAATCGGCAGCGTTTTGGTAGCAGTATTAAGGTGTTTCATTCTTTTTGACTTACCCCACGACATACTACTTCTGTAATCTTTGCTGTTCTGCCTCCGAGGGCTCTCCCCCCCCCCCCCCCCCCCCCCCCCCCCCCCCCCCCCCCCCCCCCCCCCCCNGGGTTGATGCAGGACGGGTAGAAGAAGGGCGAGGAGGGTTGCGAGAGAGAGGCGAGCTGGAATCGAAGCGCCCCGGACCGGACAAACTGTTCTCCGATATGTGCTGTGTCGCCGCTCGCCCTGCTGTCCCCGACAGGCATCCAGCGCTGCCAACTGAAGGAACATGTCCCTAATCGTACACAATTTTAGTAATGTTCCTAATTACGTAAGGACGCAGGGACAGATTTTCGAATACAACTCGAAATGCAGGAATTTGCATTTAAAAATTTTTTTTAAAAATATTTGATGATTACTGCGTCAAACCATTTACGCGAGCATGTTTACAAGACAGTACGGGTAATCCAGCTCTATTATAATTACTTCATCGCGTACACTATAGTGGTTATTCCCCTAGTCCTGCATACCTGGCAGCTGACTTAAAACAAACCAACAGTCTTCAGCATTCCATTGTGCAGTTACCTTGATTAAGGTTCCAGATAATGTTATAAGTAAATTGTCATTTGTTGAAATGATAGAGAACGCTATTGCTTCTAAAAATTAATCATTGTAGTTATGTTTTTTTTTTTCCTAATTTGTGTTTTTTTAATTCCTTGAATGAGAGTTAATATGGTTGTTCCTATTAAATTTTAGCAATTTTCCATACAAGTCCCGAAATGGACTAGTTTAACTGGCCAATATCAGCTCCGCCAAGTAGGAATCTCTATTATTAACTCTTTTTTCCTTCATTTTTTTGCAGTTCTTACTTGTAAGCAGGGTTTTTATTTCACACAAGGACTTTCATTGTTTATGCAGCGTTGTTTAAGCAGTGTTGCAGCGTTGTTCGAGCGTTGTTCGAACGTTGTTTAAGGACTTGACAAAAATTGAGTTTGCAACACTGCATCCCTAGGAGCCCAAACGGACTCCATTGATGTAAAATTATAGCTGCTTCAGGTGCTAATTGGGTGCTTAAGAAATAAACTGTCAAGAAAAATCATTCGTGCCTGTAGGTTTATCTATACGATGTTCACGGTAAGATAAGAACTTAAAAAATCACTGTCGGGAACCGTGTACATTTCAACGGACACATGGACTGGCATGTTGTACGTAAAGTTGACAACGACGTAGAAGAATAGTTCCATGTCTTAGCATCGTATTAGAAGTTTGAAGGTAAAATTTGGGTAAATCATTTTTTTTAAATTTGATATCTGTTTGTTTTACACGCTAAATTGTAAGGATTAGCATAATATAAACACATTTAAATAGCTAACAATTTCACAGTTGTACTTGGACGCATGGATAAAGTGATTTTGCATATAGTAGAAGGTTACAAAATTAATATACGAATAGATCCTAAGCATGGCTTTCAAAATTGGTTGGGGGAGTGGGTAGGTGGTNGGAATGGAGTGGAAAGATTTAGACGGCTCTTAACAACGGGGCATTGAGAGCCGACGAGGACGAGTCGAAGCGAGGCGAGTACGGAGCAGCGCCGGAATGCCAAGGGCGGTGGAAACGGGAGATCTCCGGAAAAAATCCGCCGACCAACGGCATCATCCGGCACGCTTGGTGGGAGGCGAGCGCTCTAGCCGCTACAGCACTGCAGCTCTGGAAGTAGAAAGGGAGATGGGAGGGAGGTGGTGTTGTATACGCACCAGCAGTGTGGCCTGCTCCTCGTCGCGGGGGCAGAGCGGCGACGGCGAGTTGCGCGGGTTCTTGTACACCCGGCCGTCGTCGTCCACCTCTCCCGACAGCTCGGGGTCCAGGGCCGCCGGCGTCGCCGTGTACCTCTTCCTGGGGGACAGCCTCCGGCAGCCTGCAAACACCACACAACCACGTCAGTCGCCCGCGTTGGTGTCGGCGCCTCGTGTTCCGCACATACTACCCGTTAACGGCCCTACCTACCAAGCCGGCAGCCGCAAACTTCAAATGGGGAATCAATGTTTAACGAAATTCCTTCTCATTGCGTCAACTTTTGAGATAACTATATCAAACTAAACTTGCTCTACGTGAAATTTCTTGAAGAATGTTGCTATGTTAAGGCATCTTGCCGATCGTTTTGTTTGATATATATATATATATATATTTCTAAAATGTAATATTAACATGTACATATTAAAAACAAGAATATTTTTATCAATAATAATTTTATGTAGCAATATTCTCCGAGAAAGTTGGGTCAAAATGTTTGTTTGAAATTGTTCTTTTTTAAATTTAAGAAATGAGAAGGAATTTCGTTTAACATTGATTCCCCATTTGAAGTTTGCGGCTGCCGGCTTAATAGAAAGGTCCGTTAAGGACACTCCCTAGTCAAATACTGTCTGTCAAATCGGTAAATGGGCTGGGAATACTGTAAGCGCCACTCGTTCTGGCGGCTCGCCTATCGAGATGCCTGCGCTCTGGCCACCGACACGGCCCGGCCCGAGCGGCATTAGCCAATATTAGTGACGGCCCGGCTGTGTACTAACTGTGCAATTCTGGTTTACCGGTTGTCCCCCAAATCTAAGCCCAGTCCTCACTCGAGCGCACTGAGCCGTGTTTTGTGTTAAGGGTATGCCGCCATGCTTAATTTCTCGTGAAAGGACTCTCGCTGTTCGCGTTGGGTATGTATGCTTAAATTCATAGGTTTTTCAAATTAGATTCCGTTCGGCCCAGCATGGCAGATTTCAAAGAAGCGAGTTCCCGGTGTTACCCTGCGATACAAAAGAGCCGATTTAGCTTTTTGTTTGTGGGAGTTTAAAGTAAAAGTAGAAAGTCAGTGCTCCTGGTATAACCTTTTAATAGGCATCGGCCACCAGGAGGGAAGGTTTGGCGAGGAAAACGCTGGTTCCACCGGGAACTTGTGTACTAACTGTTACAAAAATATTCTGTGCGCATCGGCAAACGCGCAAATCATTATACGGAGACTAATGTTTTTGGCACGGCGTCTCGCTGTGGCAGGCTTCGCACACAGCTACCTCTCCCCTCTTCTGCTGCACCCTGATCCACGTAAATTCACCCGCCAGCAGTTGTAGCGCTAACAGTAAATATGTTTTCCCCAGGAAAGAAAAAAAAACCTATTACCAACAGCCGTCACTTTTTACAACTATCTTCTCTAATACAATATGTTGCCAAAAATAACCGACAAACTCTGAGAGGTTATATTCCTTACAAAAAATTATGAGGATTACATATACGTACGACGTATAGCTCAAGGCTTTTGCTTAAGGGTGCACACGGACTTAAAGTCAAGGTATAAACTATGTTTCCTGCAAAAAAGATATGCATTATCTGAGCTTATTTTCTGAGTTTCGGTATAATGCATTATAAAACAAATATGTACAATCCATGATAAATTGGTTAGCCGATATCAATCCCGTCCAATGAGATAATAAGGGTTGTCACCCCATTTGTGCATGAAAAAATGTGACCCTCCAGAATATACCAGGGTTTATCTGCTGACGTAGGCAGTGTAATAAATTTAGGAGAAAAAAGATGCTTTGTGTTATTACGCTATACGCCCGCGGTTTTTGACAAATGGGTATTTAATGTTCACTGTTTAGAACACTGAACATCGATTTTCGCGAAAACCGTGGGATGTAGCGTAACATCACATGGTAACTTTTTTTTTTTGTTGCTAAATGAACCCCACTGCTTACTTCAGCAGATAAATCCTTACATATTCTGGAAGTTTATATTTTTTTTTCATGCAAACCCTTATCACATGGATGGATCTGCAAACCAATTTATCATGGATGGCGCATATTTGTTTGATAACAAATTTTACAGATATGTAATGCATGTTTTATTTGCAATAAACATGGGGTTTACCTCCACTTGTAAGGGCGTATACACCCTTAAGAAAAGGCCGTAGGCTATAGATAGTACATTTATTTTCCTCATAATTTTTTTGCGAGGAATCATCTTCCGGAATTTGTGTCTGATTTTTAGTAACACGTTGTATATTCTAAGAGAAAGAAAATAGTGAAAACCGTTAAAAAAAATACATTTTTAGGGCTTTCCTGCATGGATATCATGAGCAAGGTAAGAGTACTATGTGGTATCTGTAGTTTAATCCGTTTGATTTCATAGCGTGTAATAATATCCTACTGATACGAATATAATTTGCGAGAAATTCAACTACCCGATAATGCGTAGCGCAGCCTTGGGAGGTCGCATCGCAATGCTTCCTTATGGCCAGTGTCGCAGAGAACTGCACGCAGCGAATTGAATATTCCTTTAATGCATTTTTCCTAATCATTACAAGTAGACTAAACATAATACAGACATTCACAGTTGATAATGTGCAATCATAAGAAATTTATGCAAATCGTAAGTAATTTATGCAAATCATAAGTAATTTATGCAAATCATAAGTAATTTATGCAATATATGTCATTTATGCAAATAAAATAATTTCTTGACCGATATTTGAACACACTAAACATTTTATTGTCAAAACGTCACCTTACCAACAGTTTTTTGTAATATGTTTATTGACAGTGATTTTGACTGTATGATGCATGCTAAATGTACAATCCTGGACAGAGGCTCAACGGCGCATGTCCTTACTCTGGTTACATATTTGTTGCAAATGAAGTAGTTATTATATAACACACACTCAAGGATTTATATATGTTTAGTGCTTTATCACGCGCCATCAGCCATCTCGCCCTACGCAGTCTGTCAATAAATTCACGTAAGTGGTAGGGGGCCAGCGTATTTATTGTAAAGTCAATCGAGTTCACGAGTAGCCAGGATTCCGCTCTATACGTCTGACGGTAGGGAACGATGTCAAATCAAGGAAGCGGAGTGTCTCCACAAGTGGTTCGTCAGCTGTCACGATACGTCGTCGTGCAATGTGGCGTTTACACCAAGTCCACAGGGGACAGGAGTAGGTACAACTGGTAACCCGATGAGGTGTTGTATCATATTGTTCACTTATTTCACATTTGTCATACTGATAGGAGGAGTGACACAAACTTGTACCTGCGACATGTCACGGCCAGCGACACAAAAGTAACCAAATCGCAGCGACATTATCACTGCGACATTGTTCTGTAGTTTTCAATTACGTAATGCGCTATTTTTTTTCACGTCGCGAGTAATTTATGGTTGTCCTCTATATAGAGAACAAAGTCTGACACTTTTGACGTACAAGTGGGTTCGAATCTCACTTGTTCGTTCAATTTTTTTATTATGACTTTATTTAAATGATAATGAAATTAATTATTTTGTTTTTAACACTCTTACAATATGATTTGTCTTTTAAATATAAATATTGCGTTATTCTTTTCTGGAGTTAAAATTTGGAAAAACGCAAAATTTTGGCAGACAGTAAAATTTTATATATATAAGTATGTAATTTTAGAAATATTGCAAAATTTCATTGTTAAATTTGAGCATAATTCTGCCGTTTCCTTATGCCTACCTCACTCCATATAATCAGCCAGTGACACAATAAAAAAAAAAATCTGGTGTCTGTTTCAATATGAGGCCATAGTATGGTAACTATGCTCTATATTTCTTGATTCCAGTAAATTGTACTTCATTTGGTGTCGTGGTTTGACAAGATTAAGCGATTGGAAAATATTTGTTTCGAATCCACATGTTGTTTATTCCCAACAGAGCGGCTGGCACTACCAGTGTCGCGTGTCGCACCGCCGTGGGCCGCCCGGCGAGCAGCGACGTTGACAGGCGCCGGGCGACTTGGATCGCTTTGTAGCGTTTGGCGTGGTCGCAGCGACACTGCTCCGCTGTCGCGGAAATCAACCCGGTCCTGCTACTTTCATTTAGGGTCGTTACAGCGACACGCCACATTCGTGTCGCTGTGACAAAAGTCGACCCGACGACGTACTGTCGTAGTATTTTGAGCAGGGTATAAAGAGTATATGAAAGCCAATTTTGAAAGCTAAGACAAACGAAGTGTCTAAGTGTATAAATGTGAGTGTTCTTTTTTGTTTTTATTGACAAATTTTCCAGGAAGGACTGGCCCGCAGTTGTCAGATGTCCGCCCGCAAGTCCGCGCGGTCGGAGAGGCGTCTTGCGTTAAGGTGGGGGTTCACAGTTTGGCAGTTACTTCTTAGTTTATTTTATTGGCGATAATGCACCTCTTTAATAAGCTGACGGAATTTTATCAATTGTTACAGACATTTTAGGGTTTTTAGTGAAGTTTTTTCACTTTCACAAGAAAACACACTATCTGAAACTATTTTTAAAAAAAAATATATATATATATTGACACTAAACAATATCTGTGAACACAACTTGTTACAAACAAATATTACCTTATTAACATGTGGACATAAAGGTTTCTGTATTATGTGACTACTTGATGTGTATTCCTTCCTATTACGTGCTTAAAGTCATGCTACCATTGAAGGAACTATATTTAAATTTTTTTTTTTTTTTTACTTTATAAAGCATTTCTTGACTATTTACAAAATACTCCATTTTTTAAGATATGACACACAAATTTCAATGATATTTTCGACACACTGGTTAAGTCGAGTTTACGTTTCAATTTTGGCCCTTGATAATTAGTACTCGAGTAGTATTCTCAAAGATTCGTTTGAAATACTGCGGGCACTCGCGGCGAAGCGCGCCTCACGTTGCGAAACCGGCCGACAGAGAGCAGGCAGTGCGCTGTCAGCGACCAGTCTGTCCTCCGGAGGGCCGCTTGCAACGTGTCCGTACGTGAGGTGTGAAGACGTGTGGCTGATAACATCTATAATAGGTTAAAGGAAAACTTCTTACCACAGTAAGAAGAAAAATAAAATAAAAACTTTAGCGAAAATTTAATATTGGTGAAGAAGAAAAGAAGGCTGTGGACCTAAGTAAACGAAGCCAAAGATTCTCTGCAATAAGTAAATGAAAACAGTATTTGCATTAGCTGCAATATTAATATTTATTATAATCAATCTATATAAGTATAAAAATTAAGTTTTGTTTTTACCAGCAGAAAAAATCACTAATGTATATTTCTTCATTTCATTTCAAATATGCATCAAGAGTTTAGTTGAAAAAAATCAATCAGTGCAAAATAACATTATCGGGAAAAATACCTTGTTTGAAAAATAAACTTACATGTAAACTAACACTTTTCTTAATTTTAATTTATCTTTTGTTACTAATTATATAAATTGCCTTGAACGTGTTCTCCTGTATAATAAGTAGAGACCTGAAAGATTCGCGTTTTTATTTCGGGACAAGCTAGAATTCAAAACTTCGTACGTTTATATTGCTAATGCTATTGGTCCACCACCCGTTAGTTTACACCTCCTGGACCACTCTGAGCAAATACTAAACACACAGTAAAATGCAGACCGAATCACCGTCTTCCGGCAATACAACAAGCAACCAATGAACAGTGATATTTGCATGATTTTACATACGATAATGGAGTATAGCCTACAGGTCATTGAACTCACGAATTTTTAAGGTCTCTAATAAGAAGTTCGTTATATTTGTGACTGTGTGAGTGACGGCGTGTGCATAAGCGCGCGCGTGTACATAAGAGACTAGATCAGAGGCAAGTGAAGATGTAAACAAAAGATTTTTGGCCATAAATGTATAAAATACTGTACTCTTGACCTACAAGTAATAAAAAGTTAGAAAATTACAACAGTATAGTAAATCATTTTCTATTCAAAACTGAAGCGTAAAAATTGACTAGCGTAGTGACCCCAAACTCCGCATAGTATTTTGCGCATTCAAACCTGACTTAATATAATTGCAACAGAATCGGTATCGTACTGAAAATTTAATATTGAAACAAACATATTGTCTATATTTTATTGTTACTGTTATTTTATTTATTAATTTTTTTAACTTATGCAGCACATTTTACTGTTTCCGCAAATTGTGTGCACGATTTGTCTTGTTCGCATTTTACCTACATTTCTGTACATGTGACCAACAGTGATTTGTATACAATTGAAGGGTTGATTTGGATAAGAGCATATCTCCAAAAAAAAAAATAAACTTTATACGAGAAATATTTTTGATTTCCTGTCCCAAATAACATAATAATTTTTAAAGTGACATTATTTCAAAAATATTAGTTATAATTGTGCGAACAAGGCATATAATAATAAAATAACATCGATCAAACACAATTTATAAATTTAAAAAATTAACATCACGGCAAACAATTTTTTCCAATAAAATGAGCCCTTATCCAGTTCAACGCTTCAATTAATTGCAGGTCTTAAATTCACTTTTACGTAGTATGCAATTAATCGTATATCTTAAATTCATTTGCATGTCTCATACAATTATTCGTACGTCTTCTGTTCATTTCCTTGTAACCTACATGCATTTTCATGTGACCTACATTCAATTGCGTACGACCCACATTAATTTCTAGGTGACCTGCATCCAATTGCATATGCCTTGCATACGGTTGCTTACCATCTAGTAACTTCCACGCCGTCTAACTTTCTTCCCCATTTCTATCTCTCACCTCAGTCCATAATGTTGAGGGTGCCGGTCACCGGAAAAATTCATTATTTGATATTTGTATGAAATGATGTTCAACCTGCAGACATTACTTACGAGGATTATAAGGGGATTTGTGTATGGATATGTATACATACACACACAGACAGGGTGATTATTGAGGAGTTTCCGCCTCTTACAGGACTTATTCCGTAAGTTATTTGGAGCAAATTATGTAATATAAACGTGGCTCTAAGTCACAATATTTACAGTGTAATTCGAAAAATTGGAAACTCATCACGGTGAACAAACAGCTCGTAACAATTTGCTGCCTGTTTGACTATTGAAGTGAACAGCGCGTCTGTAACTGTAACTGTCTGTTTCACTGTGTACTGCGTGAACACGGCGCGTTTACGCATATGTATTGTGGTTGTAGCCATTGGTTGTGAGGTGAGGTATAGTCTTTGTGTTACAATGCCACGTACATTTCCCACAGAAAACACCGATATGGTGTTTGATGCTCAACTGTAAACAATAAAGTATGACGATAATATTTTTTTTAACTCCTGAAAGGGTTATTCGTTATTTCTTTACCTTTCACATTTTTAGAATTACTCTATAAATATTGGGAATAGAACCCACATTTATATGACATATTTTGTTCTAAATGACTTAAGGAATAAGCATTGTGAGTGGCGGTAACTCCTCGTGAATCATCCTCTGTGTGTGTGTGTGTGTGTGTGTATGTGTATGTGTANATGACTTAAGGAATAAGCATTGTGAGTGGCGGTAACTCCTCGTGAATCATCCTCTGTGTGTGTGTGTGTGTGTGTGTATGTGTATGTGTATGTGTATGTGTATGTGTATGTGTATGTGTATATGAATATTTATATAATCTGCGATACACATATATGCAAACACAACATATACTTTCGTATTTGTTGTAGCGTATATTTGTATCTTTAGTCAGAATTCGTTTAATTTTAGGAAGTGTTATCAAGATTTAATTATTTCTATTCTTACCATATACCTATGTAGGCCTACGTCAGGAAAATTAAACTTTTAATATATTTTGAAATGGCTTGCATAAAACATTGTGATGTAACTTGTTAACGATGGTAAAAAGTTGAGTATCGTTTCACTGTCTTTGGGATAAAATATGTTTTTGGTTAATAATAATTATTTTCTATCTGATTTTATTAGTAGTTATAGTTACCGAAAAAATGTATACACACACTGCATTTGTGTGTGCTCATATGGAACTGTGTAAATTTTTTTAAAAAAGAAAGCTTTATGCACTGTAGAACCCTTTTCAAGAAAGGTTTTGCAGTATAGCGCAGGCTTTGTTTGCGCGCGAAGCTTCACAGTACTTAATAATAACGCTGAAGTATATTAATTTTATTAGACATGGTTTAATGTGTATGTAAACTTGTCAGTCCGGAGTTAAACCTTGTCACGAAATTTATGTTGTCAAATGCCTGCTTCCTATTCGCGCAAATTTTGGCCGCAATCCGTCACTGATGACGGGCCACTGAGATCACTGATGGTTTATCCGTGTTTGTCAGTAATAAGACAGCATTCTGCAGTAAACAGTAAATACTTTGTTTATCATTATGTTCATAGTTTCGGTACGCTCGACAGTGGTACTCATTCAAAATTAGAGGAAAAGGATTGACTTATCAATATAACTATCTAATCATGTTTTTCTCTTAATTTAAGAGAGTACTTACACATAATAAACATAGTGATACTTGTTTGCCTGAAGAAAATACACTTTTAATAACAAATTCTGCTTTGAATTTAATTTTGTATTATTTTGTGCAAAACTTCAATCTGGACTATTTTGTATTTAAATTATGCTACCGTATACACTTACATGCATAACTCTGAGAACCCACAACTTTAATCGCCCGCCGATATCTCGTTTCACTGTCGTGTAAGACGGCTGTAGCTCCAGTAAAATCGGTGTCTTCAGTAGTAACGAATTTAGCCTCGTGCAGGGTACCAACACAGCGGCTTGTAGAAACGAGTGTCGGTGATCGACTGTGAGTATCGAATCGCAATACGTATATCCCCCTCATGCTCGGAATTCTTTATTGCCTGTGAAGTTACCACCGTTCAGCAACAAATTATAGATTATGAAACTTATTTTTTCAGTTCATTTTGTTACTTCCAACTTTTTTTAAAGCCCTGCTTAAGTTTTACTTCCGAGATATTCCTCTGCCTCATGCAAATAAAGCTTAATCGAGACTATAAAATTACACCAGAGGACAAACTCAACACGTTCGTGTGCGCTCAGTCTAATAATATTTTGTATAAGAACTATTTTTTACTTGGCATTGCCAACACACGTTCTTTCCCCTGTTTATTCATATTAATTGTAAATTAAAAGATTTATTGATAAAATATAATTATAAATTCAATTTTAATAAAAAAAATAATTTTTATGTTAATCCGAGTATAAAACGCTTTTGATAAAGTATACCTAGGTAACAACCGAGCACCTCATACATGGGGTGATTTTTCAAAGGTTTGATTCAAAACGCGTGAAGAAACAGCGAATAAACTACAATCAGAATTTCAAATATATAAATGTCAGTATTTCGTTTAAAATAAGTTCGTGTTCATGCGTACATAAAACTTGACTTGTAACATTGTATAACGAAGTTATTTCACGTAATAACGCACCTTCATTGTAATTGTGTTTTTTTTTTATGAGAAAAATACTCAATCATATTTTTTAAAAACTGTAAATAAATTAGATTTGCCAATGTTTCCTCTTTTTTTTTTTTCAGTTGTATAATAAATTTTCTCCTAACGGTATTGATTGGTTATCTACATTATGTTTTAAGTGTAAACAAATATAGTTCCTGTAACTATTAAGAGTTATCCATTTTAATTTTTATGGTATTTTATTTCTATGGAGGGAGAGAAATTAAATTAAATCCGCATTTCCAAGGCATGGAAGTTTCTCGTAAATGTTCGCCAACATACTATAACATTTCTGCAAAATGCATTTGTTAACTAATATGAAAAACCCGCATTAATACACTGGATAATGACGCAACTTAACTGTGTGCGCGCGCGAGCATAGCTGATCGGACGCCCCGAGCCAGCCTGCCTCGCTGTCTGCCTCAGCGAGCAGGTGGCACAAGCGCGACAGGTCTGGCAACATTGCTGCAGCAAGCTGTCAGACCCACGATTTGAGTTATCGGGGGAGGTTCTCACAGTCGCGCAAGTGCCGAGGACCCGTCACGGAGCAGGGTGACGCATCCTCCCCCGTCCCAGAGCTCGCCCTCTACTGAAAGTAGTGATGTGATAATCTCTTGTAAAATAATCTATTACTTA
Organism: Clitarchus hookeri; assembly: GCA_002778355.1. Classification (NCBI taxonomy): domain Eukaryota; kingdom Metazoa; phylum Arthropoda; class Insecta; order Phasmatodea; family Phasmatidae; genus Clitarchus; species Clitarchus hookeri. Next base: position 59,603 of record NQII01002574.1, on the reverse strand, counting down.
ATTATAATCGATTCAGCAACTATTTTAAAACAATTCGATTATTCACGATTTTAGGCTGTTTATACTTAAACAAAACTAAATATTGCAAATACCTACAAGTTTCAAAAAATATAATTTTGAAACAACAAATCTTTAAGATAGCATAAATTATTAAAAATAAACCTAAAACTTTTTAGTGATGAGAGTTTTAAAGAAATTTATAGAAATACTAGTGAACAGGCCCGGCTTCAAACGGGTACAATTGAGTTTTACAGTGATACACTAATAATTAAATTACGAAAAGAAAATTCATTTTCGTGAAAAGAGAATTATAAAGTTATACTATGTTGGCCTAGGTTTTTAATTGATTACGGCAACCCAAAAGGAAGGTAATATTTTTTACCCGATAGACAAGTAGTAGGGTATTGTTTTTGGAGTGTATCTGAGTAACTATCGCGTAGTTACCACATTTCCGCTTTCCAGCGTCGATGTATGAAAATCAAAACGTTAGTTTCATCAAGTTGTAGCTTTAGAAATAAGTGTACCTAGGTAATACTTTTGGCGCTTGGCTGAGGGATCCTAATCGATCACCAAAGTTAAGCAACGTTTCCAGTGGCACACATTTGGATGGGTGACCGTTTAGTGGCATAACATCTGAGCGCTTCCGGTCCGGGCTTCGGAGAGCACGTTAAACATTCGATCCCGGTTGTTATCGATTGATAGCAGTCGTTAAGCCATTTCAGAGGTCCTTGGGCAGCCTGATAAACTCTGACACCAGAGGAAAAAAATATTTCGGTCACGTTCCCAGCCGTTGCAGAATTACATTTTGTTGTTATTCCACAGGACCCGTGCAATATACCGGGATAAAGAGTATCCTATGTCCTATTACAGGACCTAAAGTACCTACATACCAAATTTCATCAAAATCCGTTCAGCCGTTATGGAACTGAGTAGTAACAATCAGACACACAGTCACAGAGGGGCTTTCGCATGTATAATATTAGTAGGATAGGACACAGTATTTGCGGTCAATTTTTATGTATGGATTAGAACAATCAATATTATTTTTACCGATTATTTATTTGATTTAAAAAAATCGTAATCGATTAATTCGCATTACAAACTTATGCGAATATCCCATCGTTATCTGAAAGCTTCCTGAAGTCGCCCGGTTTATATGCAGGCCTGCGGAGTGGTGAGGGACATCATTTCGAGACCCTTTAATAATTGTTTCAACAGAATAACGATTTGTAACAATGACGATTTTTGTGGCGCGAACCACCTCCTGCAGTTAGCGTGCATGTACCCCACTGCGTTACAAACACTGCATAATTGTGGTTGACTGTCATACACGGCTACCCTCGCGTATCCTACGGTTATTATGGAGGGCACGTCTTTCGCAAGTTCGATTTTGAGAACGCGTACACATTTCATCTGTTGGGAACAAGACTTTCTCCGTAATGCTGTTAAGGCGTGGCTAAGTGTTCTGGTTCTTGACTTCCGCCAGTAAATTTATGACACGTTCAGTTTTAAGGTTGTCGATTTCAATGTCTATGTCGACATCAATCGAATCCCCTGTGTGCACACGGATCTGCGAAGTACCACCTTGTAAGTCGCATGATACGGTCGCAGTGCAGCATCGATGTCAGCTTCATGAAGGTGCATCACTGGCAACCAACCATCTGGACGGCAATAAGTTCATCTTCTTGTACGCGCAGAGTCTCGTCCAGCTAGTTATGTACGCCCACGACTAGGGGCTTCGTGTGTCACTTCACTCGAGCAATGTTCACTCGGGTGGTCTGCTTGTGTGGCTCCATGTCGAAAGATAATGTGAAATGATGTAGTATTCAGGTCAATAAGACTAGACCTCCTTGTGACAGTCTATTTGCGCGGCGCGGAAGGCAACTACGTGCATCGACGCACTCGCTTGCACTATACGTCCGCGCATCGGGATTCCCAGGCAGAATGCCCAACCGAGCTACCAAGCCGATGTTAGCTTCGGGTGAGAATATATGTATTTAGTAGCTTAAATTTAATGCAGTTTTTTGTTGTTATTTTTAGTTCAATTGGTAACACTAGTACTGTTTATACAAATAATAAGTATCAACGCACTCACTTCGAACCATTCCATGCGGGGTAAATGTCAAAACCGAGTGCCGTGATACTAACGTGAAAACGAAAAGAATGTTCATGGTTTTATTAAATGTAAAATACACAGCTGAAAAACAAATTTTATTGCTTTTATTAGTTTATTTTTTTTTACGTTTTTATCTGTTTATGAAAATATTTATTTACTAACCTTTTACGTAGGGAGACCAACAGAGCAGTCGAAAGCTATATCAATGAGAGTACAGTAGCACAGGTGAATGACACGTCAGTGGATAAGTCATATATATACAGTGAATGAAGGAAAGTGGGTGTATTTTCAATAAATTTCCAGATAAAGTGTTTGAAACTAACTGGCGAGCTATCGGTTATGGCACATAGCAGAGGTATTTGGTTGACAGGAGACTCAGACAACGCCAAATTCTTCAGAGACTGTCATGTGATTCAGACCTATAAGATATTAAGTTTTGTGATTCATACGCAATAGGCAAGCGGTAACGTCTACAAATAAACTCATGCCAACCCTTGGAAGTTCATACAAAGCTCTGGTTGACCTAAAATTTGCTCTTTCGCTATCCCGCTTTTCGGCGTTCAATATATATTATATATAAGAGTTAGAAAGAAAGAGAGAGAGAGAGAATGAGAGCGAATGAGAGCGAAAGAGAGCGAAAGAGAGCGAAAGAGAGCGAAAGAGAGCGAAAAAGACAGAATGAGAGCGAAAAAGACAGAATGAGAGCGAAAGAGAGAGAATGAGAGCGAAAGAGAGAGAATGAGAGCGAGATAGAGCGATAGATAGATATATATTATTAATTTTCTGTGGTATAAGGGGCGGCGGTGGTGTAATGGTTAGACTACTCGCCTCCCACAAAGGCGAACCGGGTTCGATTCCCGACGGGGTCACCTCCGGATTTTCGCATGTAGGAATCATGCCAGACGATGCCGCTGGTCGGCGGGCTTTATCGGGGATCCCCCATTTCCCCCACCCCTTCACTCCGGCGCTTCTTCATACTCACCTCGTTTCACCTTGATCGGTTCTAAGACCTCGATGTTAAGAGCCGCCCAAATCTCTTTACTCACACTGTGGTCTAAAATTTCACAGCCGTTAATATACTTTCCCAGGCTTGGCAAAAAAAAAAAAAAAAAAAAAAAAGGAAGAAAGTAGTGGATTTTGTAAGAGCCCTGTGCAGTTTTCGTGGTTTGATTTTAAAATAATATGCGGTGTTCTGATTTTCGATATCTAAAAATATTACTTTGAAATTGTTTACTGTGCCTCGTGCGTTTTATTTGGTAGTTGCCACTAACTTGACAACCTTCATTCTTCTGCAACGTCGTAACATCATCTCACGGACGACCAAATCACAATGGCCAAGTTTAACATCATATTGTGGTTAGGAAGAGGGGAAAGGGGGAGATTGTTAGTTGGAGGTGTCCTGAGTGTTGTGAGGGACAATGGGGTCTGGAGAGAGGAGTTCCGGGGATCTCTGGAAACTGCCGGTCCCGGAACAACTAATATCCTCCAGATACAGTTACATTCCAGACCGTAACTCGCTATTTGCGTGCACACAATGCGCGTTCTAGTCGGTTCAGTTTCCTTGGCCGCTGCTGGCGGAGCGAAGTCGAGAGGGTTGCGTTCAATGAGACTGCAAACTCAGTGTTACGTCTTTAATAGGGTTGCGTCGCCAAAAAATACATTATTTCAGACTTATATAAAACACCATTAAACTTGTAGACGTTATTTATAAGTACTTTTTCTTAGCATAAAAGGTTTTAGATCACATAGCTATTGCATTATGGCAGGTCAAAATCACAATTTTAGTGTTTTTGGGACAATCAAATAAAATTAACGAAATAATTTACAGAAAGTTTAAACAACGAGCGACTGAAAAGTAAAGTATAATTTAATTTTAAAATATTGGTAGCAATTTTATTTTACAAAAAAAAATTATAGTTACAAATCAAATGTATGCCAAAATTTCCTTATTTTTTATTTTCAATTTTTTTAAATTTTGAAAAAAAATTTATAGCTTGATTTTAAAGATTTCCTGAAGTAACTCATGGTGTCTTATTTCAATTTGAACTACTGTCTAATTTCAGCGAGAGTGTTTGTTTTTATTATTTTTACGCCCCAAAAACTCCAAATTGCAATTTTGACAGGCTGTTGTGTAAAAAGTGTGCTGCCATTTTCTTTTATGTAAAGAAATAGTACTCTTAAGTAATGTCTATAAGTTGAACAACATTTTGTACAGATATAAAACAATACATTTTTCGGTGATGAATGGCTTTCAATGGGGCACTGCACTCGAACATACAGAACTCATTAAAAACAAGAAATTACTGCTATAACTAATAAGTCTACTTTCCTCAACATGAGTGCAATTAATTTTTAAACAAGTTTTTAAAAGCTGAGTTGGTATGTAGTACTTGTTTTGATGGAAGCAATATCATTAGAAATTAAACCAGAAACATACGCAACAGAAGTGAGGCAATTACAAATGCACACGTGCCTTACCCAAGACTCGAACCCAGAAAACCTCATACCATAAGCTAGTGTGTAATCAACTTCATTATGGAGGTCGTATTCGGAGCATCAACTTCGTATTTAATCAGTATAATGTTTCGAATGATAGGGTTTACTAACCCAAAATATTTACAGGGCCATTATTTTGAAAATAAGTGACTGAACCACATGACAGTTTACATGGCCTATCATGGCGCTACTTGTGTGAAGAATTTGGCGTAAATCGGTTTATCGGTCCCCTCAGCTATGGCATAAAACCTCCATATATTTTATGTGACGATCTTCATAAGTGGAGAACAAAAATGTTGTATATTAGCTCATTCAATGATTGTACACCGCCAATATGCAAAGTTATGTTAAATCAATTACATTGTTCCGTAGATATAACTTGCTAAGCTAAAATTATTTTATTGCCACTATTCTAAAAATAAGTGTGTCACTTTAAAAAAAAAATACATATATGTATATGGCTTATCAAAGCAAAACTGTTTCAGGTGTTGCAAACAAAAAAATTTATGAAACGTGTTGTAATTTAAGCGACAACACTTGCTCAGTTGTCGCAGCCAGTGAACAGTAGGCTATATGTTCGGCTACAGTTATATGAACAAATGTTGAACTAGGACAGTAAGACGGTTTGNTGTCACTTTAAAAAAAAAATACATATATGTATATGGCTTATCAAAGCAAAACTGTTTCAGGTGTTGCAAACAAAAAATTTTATGAAACGTGTTGTAATTTAAGCGACAACACTTGCTCAGTTGTCGCAGCCAGTGAACAGTAGGCTATATGTTCGGCTACAGTTATATGAACAAATGTTGAACTAGGACAGTAAGACGGTTTCCGAATCATTCACCCACAGTTAACATCACTGGTCGTTGAGCTTCGCAGTGTGCAGTACACGCCACAAATTACCTACACGTACGTAATATAGACAAATCTGTACTCTGGGTCTGAATGGGATACGACATTAAAAAAACTTTAATTTTATTTTGGGAATAACTTGCAAAATGGCAGAGAAATGAGTCTCTGTATAGACAAATTTGATGATTGTAATATATACTGCCAGCATACAGAATTTAGTTGGAATTGATTGCATGGTTTCAACGATACAGTGTTCTGAGCTAAAATGGCTATATGTCAACCATTGGTAAATCAGTGCCTGATGTACTTAAAACATGAAATTTTACATAATATGAACAGTACTACTGGTCTGCCAAATTTGATAGGGATCGGTAAATTGGTTCTCGTGATATTATAAAAATTATATTTATTCATGCGGCGCTATATTACCAAATGGAGGACAAAATATTTTTTGTGTGTTCCAACCTCAAATCCTATCCGCGTCAATTATGATAGTCTTATAAGCAGAAAAAAAATTATATTTTAGGACACGAAGTGGCTACTGCCAATTTTCCCTCTACGTAATATACAGTTTATACTATTGACTATAGTAAACCCCCTTGCTGCAACCTCGTTGAAGGCGAGGTTGAACAATATCACGCGCAATATAAAACTTTGCCAATCTTACGTTGCCTCATTTGTGTCATTTAAAAAATAGCCCTAATTCTGGTTTTGAAATTACCTTACATCACTGGTAACATTTTAATACTTAGTAACAAAAAAAATTATTAAAAGTCGTTTACGTTGTCCATAAATGTGCTTAAACAAACCCCATAATGACAAAAATGATAGTAACTCAAGAGAAAATCCGCAACAATTAGTGTAAAATATTACAAATTCGTCCATTGTTTTTATTTTAAAAAGCTCCAAAAATTACACAATTTATTTTCTGCAATACGGCAACAGTAGTATGATTCTGTTCCTTCTGAGGCAAAGTATTTTAAATGTGAGATGTTACTGTGACTACTAGTCTACGGCTCAACTCGGGCGAGCTCGGCAATCTTCGGCTCGACTCAGAGGGTGCTCGGAATCTGTCTATTCAGGATTGACGAACGTACCCGAAAGTGCTCGGCAGTTACGCCCACTAATTCTTCAAGCATATGTTTGTTTTTGATAGGCTTATTGGTTTTATAGGCATAGGTTATGTCAAAATGTAAATATTTTTGTTTTGTCTGTTTTTTTTAAATTCAAAATAAACATCACGTATTAAATAATGCACAGCATAATGTATTTTTCATTCCTTTATTTCATTCTCCAGTATATTCCTTAAGTTCATTCCTCAATTTATGGTACAGTTACTATAGTTTTCATCATTTATTTGAAGAGAGTGCTGGTAACTCGTGTTTTTGACATTTTCTCCTCGAGTGAGCTGATAAGGAGAAAACGTTGACATCACATTGCTCGCTCGTGATTGGCTGTTGGTCACGTGACATCTCGGGCTCAGGGGGTATATAAGGCGGGCAGATTCGCATATCGTCTCAGTTCTTCGTTTGATGGGAAACATGATACTCTCTCTCTCTCTCTCTCTCTCTCTCTCTCTCTCTCTCTCTCTCTCTCTCTCTCTCTCTCGACCTTCTTAACGTTCAGTTCGATAAGCTTCATTTTATGTTCGGCTCTTCCATTAAACTTTGTGAGGAACTATCCAGCGTGTTTGTAATGACGAGTTTATTCCATATTGGATGGCACAGAAATATTATAGCTTTAAATTATCANTTTTTTTTTTTTTTTTTTTTTTTGCCCTCTAGATATTAAGATGAAACATGCATTTAATGGTGTGCCTGCGACAGGCGTCCCGACTTCGTCTTGGGCTGTACCATTGCTGGCTCAATATTAGCTGCCTACATTGTCGTCAATGTTATTCGCAGTACCCTCCACAGAATATTCAACTACATCTGTGCCACATGCTGGACTATATAATTTTATTTTAAAATATGGGGAATTTATTTCAACTTGTGACCTAAATGCACACATACACACATGCACGAGAAACACATGCAGTCGTAATCTGAGCTCGCGCACACGTACAGTCTCGCTGCACCAGGTGTTTTAATTGGAATTTGCTCTTCCTGCTGAACATGCAGACAGCAGCAGGCAGCGCGNACAGTCTCGCTGCACCAGGTGTTTTAATTGGAATTTGCTCTTCCTGCTGAACATGCAGACAGCAGCAGGCAGCGCGTGTAGGTCACCTGGGGCCTTAGTAAGAGGCGAGCTCGCCTACGGAAGTGGCTTCACGCTAGCTACGTTCAATTTATTNGTAGGTCACCTGGGGCCTTAGTAAGAGGCGAGCTCGCCTACGGAAGTGGCTTCACGCTAGCTACGTTCAATTTATTATGCCAACAGAGATCGATTGCATATTCATTTATCATGTTAAACTTTACTAAGTTGTGAAAAGAATTCACGAATGCTTATTTATTTTATCGTACAAACTTAAATAAGTTGGAAAATAGAAACATACTTTTGTCTTTAGCCCATTCTAGAATACACACAAGGGCACATTGGCGGAGGGTCCAGGCTCGACCCTTGGGAAAAATATACACATTACCATACTGATGGATGAAAAACATACACGTTGCCATACTGATTAGTGAAAAAAAAGACAACATACTGATGGATGAAAAACAAAACACTCGTCACACACACATTCATAACACCTTTATTTACCATAAAATGCAATTTCTTTAAAAAAAAATTAAAGCCAGCACACAGGGAAAATATAATGTATATAAGTATCTGCACCTTCCATTCATTACCTGCTTCATGCTAGCTAACAAGACTTGAAATACTTCACACTTGAAACATAAATTCTACCATAAATATTTATTATGTCGATCACGCCTGTATACAAACACATCAAATGTGAAACAGCGAATGTTTAAAAAAAATAGTAACTGTTTAACACCTTACACCAAAGTCAATTTTGTAACAATCTACAGGAAAAAAGAAAACTTCACATGCAAGTTGCCACGGGTAAGAAAAAATTACCTGTAATTCTTAAACAATGTACATTATGGTTAACTCGGGAAGGACCATACCAGACGAGTTGAAAAAANAAAAATTACCTGTAATTCTTAAACAATGTACATTATGGTTAACTCGGGAAGGACCATACCAGACGAGTTGAAAAAACTTCTGACCGACTAGCTAGCTGCTAACTTATCATCGCTACCCTGCCCGTGAATAGAGTTCTTTTAATGTGAAAATATGTTTCGTCCTCATGTTATCTTCATTCAGCTTGAACTCANCCCTGCCCGTGAATAGAGTTCTTTTAATGTGAAAATATGTTTCGTCCTCATGTTATCTTCATTCAGCTTGAACTCATCCAACTCGTCATTACGAACACTCTGGATAATTCCTCACAAAATGTTATGGAAGAGCCGAACATAAAAAAAAACGCTTACCTAACTGAATGCTAAGAACGTTAGGAGAGAGAAGACAATCTATTACCTTTCGCATCGGACGAAGAACTGAGACGATCAGAGAATCTGCCCACCTTATATACTCCCAGGGTCCAAGATGTCATGTGACCAACAGCCAATCACGAGCAAGCAATGCGACGTAATAGTTTTCTCATCGGCGCACACAAGGAGAAAATACTAAAAACACGAGTTACCAGCACTCTCTTCAACGAAATGATGGAAATTATAGCAACTGTACCATGAATTGAGGAAAAGAAATTGAGGAATATACTGGACAACGAAATAGGGGAATAAAAATACTTTATGCCTCGCATAATTTAATATGGGATGTTAATTTTTTAATTAAACGAAAATAACAAAAATAATTTACATTTTGGCATAATTTATGCCGATAAAACCAATATGTCTACCAGAAACAAACACATGCTGGAAAAATTAGTGGGCGTAACTACTGAGCACCTTCGGGTACGTTATTCAATCCTGAGTCAAGTCAACAGATTCCGAGCCCCCCTCCCCCCCCCCATACANNNACCATGAATCGAGCCGAAGATTGCCGAGCTCTACCGAGTCGAGCCGAAGACCGCTAGCCACAGCCACACAGCTCCCATTTAAAATAAATTGTCCCATAAGGAACATAATCATACTACTGGCAACCAACTTTACAAATTTTTCTGTTTTTTTTTTTTGTGGGCCAAAACTTGTAGGACGGTGGTTTGTGTACCCGCGATTGTGACACTAATACAAAAGTTTTTATAGCACAAGCCCTTAATATTTGTAAACATAGATCGTACCAAGAAGAACGTTTCACTGAACTACGGAATTGTATGTCTGGACAGATAGCTCATAATTGTATTTAATACATGATAATTACTGTATTTGACAAATTTCTAAGATACTTAAATACTTTTATCAACACGTTCATCTTTTCACGTGAGGAGTCCGTGGATTAAACTTCGCCTGCGTGTGTTTCGGGGGAGAAGTCAGTTTAATTATCGGAGACCCGGGCTAATTAATCAGACTCCGGGCTCGCATGCCCGGTCGAGTTAGTGCAAGATTAATTATTCCGTAACCGTTATATGGGGTGGTGTGTGTTCGTTCTCTCTCCCCGTACCGGGGTATGCGACGTGTGCGTGGTCCGATCTCGCTTTCTGCAAGCAGCAGGGGGTCTACTACTCTCTCTCTCTCTCTCTCTCTCTTTCTCTCTCTCTCTCTCCTCCACTGAAGTTCTCTTTGGCGGGAGCCCCGTTTAACTCCCTACACTCTTAAGCCCCTGTCACACTGTTAAATTTTTCCGTCAAACTGTTTCCAATAATTTTGATAAAATAAAGTTGGACAGTTATGACGTCATCGAAACGTCATCAAAGAAAGTTGAATGGCTTCAGTTGTCATCAAAGATTTGGAGATTGGACAGGTTCAAAAATTTCTTTGATGTTCGGTGGTCTCAGCCAATCAGAATCGTGCACGACAAAAATGGACGTCAAGAAACTTTAAAATAACGCACAATTGCTGGTTTAACAAAGTAGGTTATGAATATAATTTATTTATGTAGAAGCTGTCTGGGTATGAAGGTTATTTTACGCGAATATTGCACATAATATTACTAACTTAGAGACATTAAATTTCATTGTGCAGAAAAAATCTTTCATAAAAAAATTTTAATTTCGTAAAGAAGCGAAAATAAACTATGACATTCCTTGCATTTCTTCCTGTAATGGACTGCATGGAAAAACAAAAGCAATATCTTACTATGGAAATAATTTTCATATAATAAGTCAAGTTACATTTTCCCAGTAAAAAAATTTGATAGTGTGACATTTTCAAAACATTCAAGATTATTTGATAAAATTNTTCAAGTTACATTTTCCCAGTAAAAAAATTTGATAGTGTGACATTTTCAAAACATTCAAGATTATTTGATAAAATTTGTTGGAAGGAAAAAATTGATGGTCGTATTTTGTATTCAAATTTTATTGTCAGATATAGTTGAAGGCGAAAATTTGACAGTGTGACGGGCCTTAAGCGTGCATGTCTCGATGGTAGATTCCTTGGGCGATTCCATGCAAGCCTGCATGACCGCTTGTATGGATGGGTTCTATGGACGATTTGGCCGACTGCTGGCAGTTTTCGTAATTGGTAGTGTACTATTTTCGATGGAATGTTTGCTACAAAATGGAACGTTTAGCCAATCAGAGAAGAAGTGGGAGAGTCATTTAGTTTATGTTGTTTTGATAAAGAGCCTAAGACTACTAAACACGGATAAATAGTAACTTAAAATTTAAAAAAAAATCACTAAACTGTTTACTGGTTCTAAAACAGCATTATGTGAATTAGGTTAAACATTCGTGATTTAACATGAAAGTTCCAGGTGTAAGAACAAAACGATTAGGTTGTGTGCCGAAGTCGTGAGTGAAGACTGTTTTTGAATCATAGTTTCAGAAGTAAAATCATTAAAAAAAATTACACTCTTCTATACTTGTGCCGCAACAAGTATCGTTGGACAGGTGTATCTAAAGAACCCTCCATAACGCTTGCATGCAGGGTCGGGTATCAGGTCTCGTGGAGCTTCTGCCCGAGCTTGTACGGAAAATGGTATCGTGGCATACGAGAGTAGAGGGATTATGGGGACTTTGGCACATCGGGACCTGGGACCGGAGCATCGTAGCTGTTCGTGATATGCTATTCCAGTCGGGCAGGCGGCCCCTTTGGATCCACGTGACCTTAAACATTGAAAATCCAAAAATAAAAAATCTAAAATTTTTTAAAAACAACTGATAAAAAAATTACATTAAAAACATTAAAACATTATAAAAATTTATTTAAAAAATATAAATTTCTGGAGGTCCCTCACAACCACTACACGAATTCTCAAACCACCAACTTGGTAGGAGCAGTCCACCATCTTGGTAGGCATCATAACTTAGTTGAAATATACTTAACCTCTCGGTCTTTTACTTTTCTATTTTACGTAACGCTCTTAGCCATCAGGCTATCCCGCGCTACGATTGCCCAATCGGTAGGAAAGAGGAATCACGCCCTCTCACCGCAGGTGTCCCCTGAAGTAACCAGATCCAAAGCCCCAACCTGATTGTCAAGTACGGCCAAGAGACGCCCTTCCACATGGACTGAGACCCTCGTACTCAGTACCAAGAGTGTGGTCTAGCCGGGGTTCTATCCATACCCCTAGTGTCTTACCAGGACACAACCGGAGCGGGTTGAGGCTCACCGCCCGGTCTTTCTTTGAGAGGAGGAATCTCTCCAGACCTCCTCCAGCATACGGAGTTAACCACTGCCAGCACGAATCCAACCTCTATTGATCGGTACACCGGAGAGTACCTCCGGTGGGGCCAACCCGATCAGCCCGTGCTCCCACTTATTTACCATGGCACTAGTGGGTTTTCAATGCCTGGCCGCCCCACCAGTCACACCACCGGTATAGATGGACGGTGTGCGATGGATGGTTTCCGTCATTATAAAAATCCGCAGGTCTGGTACCATAGGTACTTAAGTCCCATAGATTCCAGAGTTCTACCGATTCTCATCACTGTTTACCATCACCCATCCACCAGCAGCGCAGCCAATGAGCTGTCATCGGACACTGTCCTTTACCATACTTTAGAGTTTCTTCACCCATGAAATTCCAGTCTTGGGCCCCATCGGCCTGAATGCCAAGTGGTCCAACACCTCGCCAAGTGGTCGGGCCTAGGTACTAACTATTGGTCCAAGCCATCAATGGCAGATACCCCTGACCAGCCACGAGGAAACTGGTTCCCATAGGGAGACAGGTGGCAGAACCCAATTTGCAAAGCACGGGGGAGGCTCGGGTAGCCTTGGGTCGCCATGAGTGGGGAGAGGCTGTAAGAGACACATCACGTAACCTTTCTAGGGTCGAATGCGGTACCGGGCTTTGCTACTATAGCATGGTACTGCCACACCACCTCAAACGCCCAGACACCTTCCTCACACAGAAGTCACCGATCCGTATCCTCCGGTAGGCATCACAGCCACCATCCGCAATTTCGGTTGGTGCATTCCACAATCTTGGTAGGTGTAGTCCACTAACTTGGAAGGCGTCACAGCCACCGCCTGCCATCGTGGTAGGAACAGCAGTCCGCCATCTTGGTCGGTGCAGTCCGCCATCTTGGTAGACTTCACAGCCACCATCCGCCATTTTGTTTTTTTTAGTTTGTCGTTTATTTATACATTACTGGAGTTTGTCTCTCACCTCCGTTCGAACCAAATATTGGTTTAATTCGTTTATAATTTGTTTTACATTGCTGGTACTGTCCCAAACCCCGCGCCCAGCAGACGACTGACCCCTTCCACTTCCCCCTTCCAATATATTTAATTGACCAATTGCCCCACCCCTGATTCTCATTGGCTAATTGCCACCCACTTCCAACATATTTAATTGCTGCGCCAATGTTTCTCATTGGCTAATTACTCGGGTGTTTTCGGAAACCTTCGTTCTACCAATTAGTAAGCTCCCCTCCACCCCCTTCTAAATATTTACTTGCTCTGCCAATGTTTTTCATAGGCTAATTACTAGGTTGTTTTCGGAAACCTTCATTCGGACCAATCGGTGGCCTACTTAAATCACGAGGCCGGACTATACAAGAGACACCCCGAGCCCCCTCGGGAAATCAATCATTTTTCTATCTCTTCGAAATGTACGTGTGTTTACCGAACGGCCATAAAATCCTTTCGGCCATTTTGGTATTTGGAAGGGTGCGCTCTCTTAGTGCCTTAGACAAACGGGGCGAGTAACCTTACCGGCCGAAATAATTTCTCCTGGTCTACCAACCTTACGAAATTTCGATCGTATTCAAGTATTTGCCAGCCTACCTGCAGCAGGACGAAGACATGCTGGACTGCTTCCCGTACAAGGAGTGTTTTGAGGGCTGCACCACCTTGGTTCCCGACACGCCGCATCGCAGGGGTTGGTGCAAGGCCCACCGAGCAGCCTTCGCGACATCTGCACCCGTAGAAGACAATTTCATCGGTGGACTGGCCAGTGTTCTTCAACGAATTCAAAGCGATAGGTAGCTTTACTTAAGAGGAGAGTGTCCTCGCCATTTTAGATTTACCAATTTTTCTTTTTAACTTAATTTTCGGAGTCCTTATTGAAAACCAAGCAAGTCATGGCATAGGGAACATCTTAACATCTATTCAGATATCAAACTTATATTTTTTACATGATTAGTTTCACGTGTGTAACCGTAATAAAATATTACCTAATTATATAATAATGTCAATCCCACATGTGAAAATACACGTACAGTTAAAAGCGTACAAATTTAAAAAAATTCGTTAAGTAGTCCCCTATGTCATATATAGCTTTTATTTTTTGTGTCTAGTCATACATTTTCATTACGAAGTGAGTGAAGAGATTTGGCCGGCTCTTAACAGCGCGGTCTTGAGAGCCGACGAGGGTGATGCGAGGTGGGTATGGAGCNTACATTACGAAGAGTGAAGAGATTTGGCCGGCTCTTAACAGCGCGGTCTTGAGAGCCGACGAGGGTGATGCGAGGTGGGTATGGAGCAGCGCCAGAATGAGGGGGCGGGATAAACGGGAGATCCCCGAGAAAACCCACTGACCAGCGACATCGTCCAGCACGATTCACACTTGCGAAAATCCGGAGGGAACCGGCCGGGGATTGAACCCGGTTCGCTTTCGTAGGAGGCGAGCAATATAACCTAGACATCGTGGCCCCCTACATTACGAAGATTTGTAAGAAAAATTTAAGTTTGAATAAAACCTCTGACAGTGCTCACATATGTACAAGGCAGTGGAGTTTTTCCTGCCACCGAAAGATAACGCGAATTTTGCAGGTCCACTCTGTTCAGGGAGAAGGGGAGGGAAGTTACTTTACCTAGCATGGAAATAAGTTATTACATTAGCCAGAGGGAAATTTTTTTGAGAGGGGGAATTTCCTGGCACCTCCTCTCTCTAAAAGAATAGATTCGTTTACTGGCCGTGAATCAGTGTGTGGCGGCGGCAGCGGGCGAGGCGTGAAGTGCAGCCCGCAGCGCATGCGCGGCGACACGTCGTCGACCAGACGTGTCGCGAGTGCCGCGGCTGCTCAGTTTGCGGCGGCCGCCATTGTGGGCGTTAATGAAGCTGCGTGTACGAGGGTCTCGGCATGTCACCGGAGAGAGTGGGTGGAGGGAGGGGGAGCATTGTGCCCGCCCGGGGGATGAACAAGCTGTTATCTGGGTCAAGAGCGGCGAGAGGCTGTGCTCGCTGCATGCTACCCCCCTCCCCCTCGACATCAACGCCCACCACCGCACAGCCACCGAACACACCATGGCAGTGCTTCGGCTATACATGGAAAGCTAGACTCAACAATAGTCCTTCGCATCCGTCAGTCATCCGTCGGTCCGGTGGTCACGTGATATTTAACCAATCGCAGGGAAACTTTTTTTTTTCTATTCGTCCATCCGTCAAATATTTACCAATCTTTAACTTTCTACGGACGGATGGGCCACCGCCTACTTACGAAATTCAGTAGATATGTATACGCACTTTGAAATAAAATGCAAGGTGATGGATCTGTGTTTATCTTTGGTAGCAATTTCAGGTAACTTAAAATGTAAAATAATTTCAATATCAATTCTTATCACGTAAAAAAATTATTTCCTTAAATTGTTTTTATCTTGAACATGTATTTCCAACCAAAATATACCTCCAACTAAAGAAATGTCATAATATTAAGTTGTTACACTGAAATTTTGCTGTACGGAAGGATTGACGGACGACGGATTGTTGTGAATCGCTTTCAACTGACGGACGAAAACACGAACGCATGACTGCCGGAAGGAGGAATAGTTAAGAGTCCAGCCTAACTTCGAATATGTTTAGGCGGGGGAGAAAGGTATTAACAATAAACTTTTTTTTTCTTTACAGTCGTATATATGTAATTTTGTTCCAACCTATCTTCGAGAGTAAATTACTGTAGCGCACACGTTTAAAAACATTTTATTGTGCAATTACATGTCACTGATGCCCCTTCATAGGGCAACATTAGTTTATTCCTGATTAAATTGTGAAAGTGAAAAATGCCATAGAGTTGTTACGGGGAGGGTTTGGACCCCGGAGCACCCCTCCCGTTCCCTTATATGCGGCATTGAGCAGGACTGTTTAATTGATTTCCCCATCGGGCCACTTACAAATAATTAGTAATTTATTAAAAAGTTTCCACTTGGCTCGTCGCCCCTGAGTGCAAGCCGAGAAATGGTGTGCAGTCTGCGAGAGTGCGGAGAGATCTGGGCGGCTATTAACATCGAGGACTTGAAGGCCGATGAGGGTGGAGCGAGGTGAGTATGGAGCAGCGCCGGAATAAAAGGGTGGGGGAGACCCAACTACCAGCGGCTTCGTCCGACACGATTCCCACTTGCGAAAATCCCGAATCTACCTCGCCGGTTTGCCTTGGTGGGAAACAAGTAGTCTAACCACTACACCACCGCGGCCCCTTTGCAATCTACGAAACTTCGAATCTTTCAGCGGTGATCGATGTTAAGGTGCGCTGCACGTCCTGTACTACTTCGAATATCCTCTACTTGAATTTTTAAATCAATAAGACATCTTTATAGAAAAGCTTGCTTTAGCCACTTTAGTTTTCAGATAGTACAATCAAGAGAAGAAAATATAAAGCCGAAATTATGGGTGTCGACATGGCTTAGCGTCAGGAAGGGGCAAAGTTTATAGAGCTGAATAAATTTTAAGACCAAAAGAGCTTTCGTTAACGTTTTTATAAATAGATAATAATAGACACCCAAATACCACTCCCCAGATGACTAAATTAGGCTTTCACACCATAAGTCAGTTTATAAATCTTCTCTCATTAGGCGAAAACCCAACTCAGCAGACCAAGTTTTGGGATCTACGGGTTGACTAATGGCTGCACACACAGAACGAAGAGAAGGAAGGGAAAAAACGGACGGGTAGAGAGGTCTTTCGATTAACAGGGTAAAGTGAGGCATAATTTTAATTGAAAGTAATAGAACGATGATGTTAGCGAGATATAAGCTACTTCCCTGCTTATCGCAACGATGCACTATGGAAAAAATAAACTACGTTTTGATGGATAGTCCTTCCCGACCTACTTTAATTTACGACAGGTGTTGCAAGCAAGAAATTTTTCGACGTGTGATGTGTTGACAACGCTTGTTTATTGTTAGGACCAATCTAGGCGTAGGCTCCATGTTCGACTACAGTAATATGAACCATTAATGATCTGAGCCGCAGTGTACAGTACCGGCCGAAAGTAACTTTACTAAACGTTATGTATACAACTGTGTTCTTTGGAGCCTAATGGGTTGAGACCTGAAAAATTCGCGGATTCATTTTGGGACAAACTAGAAACCAAAACACGTGCTTTCATATAACTTTAGCGATTGGTCCACGTGGTGTTTGACATATCCTGGAGAACGATGTCCAATTGTTGTAACCTTTAAATGTGACAGCAGGCAACCAATGTGCAGTTGATATAGTCATATTTGAACATAAGACTGTAAGAGTCTAGCCTGCAGGTCATTGAGCTAGCGAATTTTTCAGGTCTCTACTAATGGGATAGAAAGACGGCGAGGAATCGTGTCTGTTAGTTACAGACTGTGCGAAAACTACTGAAATTAAGCTTACAGTCAGGTCTATAATTAATTATATATAAAAAAAGAAGCAAATTTTGTCTCTCTTCCCTGTTAGCCAGTTACTTGGGTTGGGCCATGTCCCCACTGCCCTCCGGTGTGTCGGTAACCATGATTATTTGTAAGATAACTTTTACCAAGTACACCTTAAAATTAATAAAGAAATAACCTTTCATTCCAACTTTTAAAATTTTCTGTAAAAATTGTAGTTTCTTTTATTTGTACATTCTAGAAACACTTAAATTGTGATTTGATATGCCACAATGCAAAAACTACGCAACCTAATTTTTTTAATACGATGAAGGCGTACTTGCAAGTAATGTCTACAAGCGGGACGGTATTTCGTGCAACTTCTATTCACGGTTACTTCTAATCTTTCTGAAGCCCTACTAAAGTTTTGCTTTCAGGATATTCCTCCGCCTCGTGCAAAGAAAAGCTTAATTAAGTCAAGAAATGTACGCCAAAGAGCCAACGCACCTCATTCATGCGCACTCAGTTTAATCATATTTTCATAAGATTTTTTACTTACTAGGAAGTATCAATACACCTGTTTTCTCTGCAGTTATATTCATGTTTATTAAAAATGAAATAATATACTTCATGGATAAAATATATATAAAAGTCCAATTTAACCAAAAATAAGATCCGTTTATGTTAACGGAAATATAAAACGCTTGCGATACATGAAATATTTAGGAANAATGTGCAGTTGATATAGTCATATTTGTACATAAGACTGTAAGAGTCTAGCCTGCAGGTCATTGAGCTAGCGAATTGTTCAGGTCTCTACTAATGGGATAGAAAGACGGCGAGGAACAGTGTCTGTTAGTTACAGACAGTGCGAAAACTACTGAAATTAAGCTTACAGTCAGGTCTATAATTAATTATATATAAAAAAAGAAGCAAATTTTGTCTCTCTTCCCTGTTAGCCAGTTACTTGGGGTGGGCCATGTCCCCACTGCCCTCCGGTGTGTCGGTAACCATGATTATTTGTAAGATAACTTTTACCAAGTACACCTTAAAATTAATAAAGAAATAACCTTTCATTCCAACTTTTAAAATTTTCTGTAAAAATTGTAGTTTATTTTATTTGTACATTCTAGAAACACTTCAATTGTGATTTGATATGCCACAATGCAAAAACTACGCAACCTAATTTTTTTTCAATACGGGGAATGCGTACTTGCAAGTAATGTCTACAGGCGGGACGGTATTTCGAACAACTTATATTCAGAGTTACTTCCAATCTTTCTGAAGCCCTACTAAAGTTTTACTTTCAGGATATTCCTCCGCCTCGTGCAAAGAAAAGCTTAATTAAGTCAAGAAATGTACACCAAAGAGACAATGCGCCTCATTCATGCGCACTCAGTTTAATGATATTTTCATAAGATCTATTACTTACTAGGAAGTATCGATACACCTATTTTCTCTACAGTTATATTCATGTTTATTAAAAATGAAATAATATACTTTATGGATAAAATATATATAAAAGTTCAATTTAACCAAAAATAAGATCCGTTTATGTTAACGGAAATATAAAACGCTTGCGATACATGAAATATTTAGGAAACAACCAAACACGTTTTGCATGGAGTAATTTTTCAAAGGTTTGATTCAATAAGTGTGAAAAAACCGTGAATAGACTATAAAAAATTATTTATTTCTTGGTGGACAGCACCCTTAAATAGAACCTTCCCCCACCATATTGTATTCTTGGTTTTTCTAGATTGTTTTTATTTTTAAAAAAGAAAATTCCGAAAGTCCCTTTATACCTGGGGATTGAAAAATTGCGCGGATACATTTCAGGACAAGCTAGACTTCAAAAGATTGTACATTTATGTTGTGTTTGCAATTGTACTACAGTTTATAAGACATACCCAGGTGAACTGAGCCAATGACAGACCTACTACAAGGGAAGAAGCGCAGAATCCCGTGCCACCTGGTCCGAGGTAACATTAACCATACACAGGTGCAGCAGCCAAGGAATAGAAAGCTGACGCTCAAAAATATATAGGACTAAAGACTAGCCTAAAGGTCGTCTAGTCATGGAAAATAAGTGGGAGCACGGGCTGATCGATTCGGGCCCCACCAGAGGTTCTCTCTGGTGTACCGATCACTAGAGGTTGGACTCGTACTGGCAGTGGTTAACTTCGCATGCTGGAGGTGGTCCGGAGAGATTCCCCCTCTCAAAGAAAGACCGGGCGGTGAGCGGCAACCCACTCCGGTTGTGTCCTAGAGACCCGACCAGACCACACGCTTGGTATCTGAGTACGAGGGTCTCATAACCTTGTGGTAGGGTGTTCTCATGCTGTACTGGTCTATCAGGCTGGGGCTTTGGATCTGGCTAACTCAGGTGCTAAGCTGAGATACCTGCGATGAGAGGGCATGAACCCTCTCCCCCGCCGATTGGACGGACGTAGCGGCGGGAAGGCCTTTGTGGCTAAGAGCGCTACGTAAAAATACAAAAGTACAATGGCTGAGAAGCCCTAACTGTATGTCCCTAACTACCTATTGACCCAACTACCTATTTACCTTACACAGCAGCACAGCCATGATAACTGAACTATGAACTCGTATTTGTGCCACAATATTGATTTCGCCCAATTTTGGCAGAATTAAAATCGAATCATGAAATGGTAAAAGGACTTAAGTCCAGTTTTCAGCTGTTTTTATGTAGGTGCCTGTATGAGTTCTTTCTTTATAGGTAGTATTAATAGTAAAGGATTTTACGTTATTTTACCACTGTAATGGAATATAGATCATAAAGAGAAAATACCCTAATACCATAACAGATTCCTCAAGGTCATGCCTACTGAAAAAAAAATCTATGAATGTCATACCATTACTCTTTTTTTATGTATAGTATTGTATTAGCGCTTGAAGATGGCGGATGTGAATAAAGCTGCATATAACACGACGAAAAAAAGGAAAGGTATAAGGAATGCGAGTAACTATATAATAAATATAATAAAACATGCACGTTTAACAGAGAAACCATATATAAACCACAGAAACAAATATGTCCCTGCGAGGAAAACTGGAAAAGTGTGGAAGTGAGGTTATGTCACATACTGTTAAGTTACGTTACTGTTTGATAAAGGGCATATGAATAAATAACGTTTGAATGCAATGCAAATATTATTACTGTTTCAGTTCTCTAATGTGACGTTCGAGTGTTATAATAATACAACATTGTATTATTAATGTAGAATTGTGAACGAAAATAATGTTTTATATAAAAAAACAAAAATATTAGCTTAATTTTTAAATAGCAAGTCCTTCATTGTATACACACACATTCAATATCAATTAATTGTTAAAAGCTCCAAATCCATTAACTTTACACGCCTTAAAATACATTAAAAATTACTATTGGATTTTACTTTTTGCAATATATAAGTCATAAATTAACAGATGGAGTAAAACCAATAGCTTTGGTTAGTGACACACTCATTAACTGGGTGGTAAACAGTTTTTTTTTCTGAGAACCATGCCTAATGGACGTCCTTTTACCATTCCATGATTCAATTGTGACTTTATTATGAGCTCGTTGTTCCCTCGTCTTGTCTGTACTGCAGTGTAAGGTCAATATCTAGGTGGGTATAGGGGGTACTTTCAGAATTGTCTTTATTAAAAACATAAACGAGGTAGAAAAACCACTATGGCGGGGGAAGGTTCCCCTCAACATTTCTCCTTTTCATGGCGACATCCACCTGAACTTCCGCTGCTGAGCGCAGTGGGTTGGCGCGCATAACTAAGGAAGTTGACGGGCTGTCGGCAGCGATAAGGTAGCTACATGGAGAGGAAGACGTGGAGTAATGAAAGTTGGTTAGCTAGTTTCTGACGGGTTAACTTGAGACTGGTATGATACACTCCCTCTCTCTCTATGTATGCCGTCTGCGTGGCTTCCGACTACTTCGGGTCATGTTCGTGAAATGAATTCGTGAGTTACTTGCACTAAAACTGCACAAGTCTCGAATTTTACATAATGCGGAATTTACTATAAAATATAGCACCATTTTGTTGCCACTTCCCCGCCTGGACGGCGATATCAGTGTTTTAACAACAATACAGTGATTTTTAAGTCACAGCAAGATTTTGCGCTGTATCGAGTTCTGGTAAAAAGATTAACAAACTTGTATGTGAAGAGTGAAAAGATTCGGGTGGTCTTAACATCGAGGTCTTGAGAGTCGATGAGGGTTAAGTGAGGTGAGAATGTAGCAGCACCGGAATGCAAGGGCGGGGGAAACGGGAGATCCCTGAGAAAACCCTACGACCAGTGGCATCGTCCGGCAAGTTCCTCACATGCGAAAATCCGGGAGCGACCCCGCCGAGAATTGAACCAGGTTCGCCTAGGTGGGAGGCGAGTAGTCTAACCACTACACCACCGCTGCCCCAACAAACTTTCGAGTAGCAGGCGCACAATTCATCAGGGTTATATCTCAGAACATGTAACTATGCAGAAGGGAAATGGCGGCCCCTATATGTCTGTACTCATTCGCAGATTGGCTCTGGGAACGCGCCTTGTGGCGGTAGCTCTGTGCCGTACCCTGGTGTTTGCTAGTTTACACTTCCACCACTAAACAAGTAATTCGGCAGGTGACGCCACAGAACGTGTGTAATGGGTAATTTGCATGCTCATTGTGAATGTACAGCAGTGAGCCGGCACCAGCTAACCTTGCAACAGTTCACCACACGCAGCTGCTGTCGGCTGGGCTGCCGGTTAGCAAGTAAGCTACCAGGATCTGGTTGGAGAAAGGCGTCCTGGAATGTTGCTGGCCATTGACGCGATTTTGCTGGAGTATGTAGCTGGGATTCGTGGCATAAGCGGTGGCTGTTTCGCTTACGTATTATTAAGTATGCTGTGACTATACGCACCCGACAAAGGGTTTCGAGGCGAGGCCCTATAGCA
This sequence comes from Clitarchus hookeri, assembly GCA_002778355.1. Lineage (NCBI taxonomy): Eukaryota > Metazoa > Arthropoda > Insecta > Phasmatodea > Phasmatidae > Clitarchus > Clitarchus hookeri. The sequence continues at coordinate 37,126 of NQII01002574.1, read as the reverse complement.
TAGAGCGACGACGGGATGTAATGGTGGGGGAACGGAATACCCCGAGAAAATATTCCAGCCGCGTTTCCCTGATACCGAAATCCTTATGAGACTCGATGGTGTGAGCTCGCAGGGAATCGAACCTTGATTTTCTTGGGGACGGGGGNAATCACTAGCAATGCGGCCACCGTGACCCTAGTACAGTGTTCTCGAAATTTCTTTTACCATGGATTACTAGGTGTAGACTGTCAACCTAACACGGGTAACTCCGTTGGTACCGTAAGCGGGGTCATTTCGTGAGAAGTTGGGGTGACTGTTACACACAAAATCACCTTCAAATGTCCCCCTATTTCAGTGGGATGTTTCAGACATTCAGTGGTGCTAATTGAACTACTGAAAATTACAAAAAGCCTCTTAGAAATTTAATAAAATTTAAATAACACGTGAAAAATCCTGTGTCACAAAGTCACCTCCGCTTACGGCCTCTTCCATTATAGTAGCCAAACGTAGGAATGATTTAATTACTCATGAAAATAAATTATAGTAATAAAATCTTAGAGTTATCGTCGTAAAAAATGTATACTACAGAATTCAACACTAACAAAATGAATAATAAAATTTATTTCGCCGACTACCTAGGACCAATTCACAAACTACCTGTGGTCTGCGGATCACAGTTTCATATCCACTGCTAATAGTTTGATAGTTATGTAGTTTCCCTGGAGACAAACGTTCAGTTCAGTTCACCAACTCGCTGGCCAGCTATTGTTTCCTACGGGACGTAAACTCACGCGTGAAACAATAAGCAAGCGGTAGAGTCGAATTGCGGTCGTTTCGAACATGGATTGAAAACAGACATAAAACAGCGTTGTCTTCATAGAGATCAAAACTAGTCAAGATACACTAAATGGAGGCTGCACACGTTATCACGAGTCTGTGAGAATCATTGTCGTAGATACCATTTTCCCGTGAAATGGGATAAACTTGCACAAATAATTGAAGCACCAACTGCAACAATTTTTTCTGCTTCCATCTGCTATAACAGTCAATTTGAAAATTTACTATTATAGCGGCTTTTTCGTAGTTATAGCAGTAAAGAGCTTTGAGCCAGACATAAACCGAGATTTTAAATATAATTCATATAAATTTACGAAATAGATAAGCGAGTGAGGAATCATGAACACTTTAACATTTTAAGAATGAAGTTGGCTCCTACAGCCACAGAGTAGATGTATATTTTTTCGTAGCCAGCTAAAGGCCAGTCACGCATTCTTTTCACCCCCCCCCCCCC
>NQII01002574.1:8813-33500 GCA_002778355.1 Clitarchus hookeri | reverse complement strand
TTTTCCCGCCCAAGGAAGTGACGCGACGCCTTGCTAGGGGGATTAGCGTGCCGAAACTGCGTGCCAGCAAACATAATTGTGTATCACCTTCCCTTCCTACTTCGAAAAACTAGCAGGTGGTGAACCCCACCGGGGCACCTACAAATTATTCAATTTTTACCCAGACATCGCAGGTTACTGTGACGCTTAGTTACGTAACTTTTAAGTTTTTATTACAGTCTAACTTATGCATTTCGGTATACAGCAGTTTGTACACAGCAAGACGTCAGTGCCAAGTTTTCTTGTGGCTAATATGATTTGTGGAAATTTATCCACCTCTTCGGTATGAATTCTGAATGCCAATATAATTGAGCATGCAGCATGTTCACCGATTGTAAGAAGAATACTGAAAACGAGTACATCGCATACCAAAAAAATTACGTGATTGCAACACTTGAACTCTAAAATTAATGTTTTACCGAATGGGTTAAATACAAGGTGTATTTAAATATATATCATCTAATAAAATTGTTGTACCATATGTGTATATATTGTTTTATATCTGTGTGTAAAGCTGTCATCGCTACCGACTGCGTGGTTTGGCTTATGCGGTCGCATGGGTAAAAAAAAGAGGGGGGGGGGGCTGAGCAAAAGATAAAGAGAATATTTTGACCTGAACGTCCGAGGATATTCAGACTTGCGTGAAACGCTGTCAAGCTTGTCAAACAGCCAAGCAACCATTGAATAGTAATATTTGTGTGTATTCTCAAGAGACTGTACGTACAATGATATATTTGGGCCACTTACAAGATCTAGTACGGGTAATAATAACAGTTTGTTAGTTTTAGTTGATGGTTTTGCGAGGTTTGTTATTCTAAAACCCTGGCATTATATGAAGGCCTGCGTTATTACAGCGAAGCTGGAAAGGGAAATTAACAACAGAGGGTTACACCAGAATGCTTCTGGGTGGCAGAGGAAGGAAGGATAATGTTACATCACACGCTTATGCAAAAAAGAAATAAACAAGCACCACTTGGTATGGTATGTTTGGAAAAAAATCTCTTTTTGAAGGTTGTATCGCTACCCCAACGTTATTAGTGTTAATTTAGAGAGTTTTGCTTTTACAGTACTTTATTTACACGTTTCCTCGGGCCGCGCAGTCCTCTTTCTTCTTAAGTGGTTTGAGCATCATTTTCGGCGTACTTTTAAAGAGAAACTTCAATTATTTTTCCAGCCACACGCCTGTTTTGGAAGAAACTTATATCCACCTATAGCAATTGATTATTTTCTTTATACGTGTCATTTAATGAGGCAATGAAGTGAACCAGCATTGGCAACGTGGTCCTGTAAACGTTCTGTTAAAGTCACACGACGCAATTTTGTCTGCACAAGAGATGAAGAATTTTTGTAATTTGCGTTTTGTCCACTTCGAAGATGACATAACTACATACAAATCACCACATCAGTTGCGCAACCAGAAATTTTTAACACAAATGTTGCTGAAGTAACTGTAATAAACAAATTTGTATGCACCACGCCGTTACTATTTTACAAAGTAATTAGCTGATATATTGATCAAATAAATTAATATAAATATAATTTTTTGGTAAAAGTTTTACATTTTGAATGATTCGCTGCGCTAACAAATTCAAGAACATGATATAAACAATTGTTTATAGCATTTATAATTTAATGTTTGTGTGTATTCTGCGAAGTCGTGTTGTATAATGCAAACTATACATTCTTGGTGCTCTAACTGAAACCTTGCAAATTAAAACGGCAGCATCAAAAAATGAAATCCGAAGCAAATGGAACACACCCTTAGATGAGCTTCCATATTCGCCGACCTCGTGGTACAGAATACGTGACACTGCATAAGTGAAAGCCGCTTATACCGCCAACTACAAACGCATACGCCAGAAAATAGCGGCTACTGTCCAGCAAATTGTCGAAAATACGTTCGTCAATCAGCGCCTAGAAGTTACTAACTGGCAGTCCAGCAAATAGTGACTCTTTCGCAACGTAGTAGCCAATGAGATACAAGGTCCTTTTCACAGTTCGTGTAGCAAATTTGCGAATGGGCAAGCCCATTTTAAGCCCATATTAAGTATTCAAACTTATATCTAAATACAGAACACTCGGTAAATTTACAGAAGACACTTTTAATTAGCTCTCCTAGAGACATTTGTTTGGTTATATGTATGGCGTAAACATTGACTTGCATCGTAAAAATTAAAATATTTCTCCGACGTAATTACTACTTAATTACATATCAAGGGGAATGCACAGAAAGAAATGTTAAGACACATTAGTTCCAGTTTTTTTGTTAAACAACTCGTGCAAGATATCGCCAGTGAAGATTGTTTCCAAGCTTAACCATGATAGACATAGAGTTTCCGTTATTGGGATAGACTATATAAGGTATGTATAATTGGCCATGGTTTAATTGCGTAGAGTCTATACACAGTTATTTCAGACTTTTTTTAAGCCCTGCTTAAGTACCACTTCCAGGATATTCCTCTACCAAATGCAAACAAAGTCTAAAAAATTACACCAAAGGGACAATGCACTGCATATTGCGCAATCTGTGTAATATTATTTTACATAATAACTATTTATTACTCATTATTACCAACACACCTATTTTATTTCAGTTTTATTCACATTAACATAAATAAAATAGTGTAATTTCTAATTAAAATATAAGTAAAAGTTCAATTTATCAAAAAATATTATACGTTTATGTTCACGTAATTATAAAACGCTTGTGATGCATGGCATATTTAGGAAATAACCAAGCACATCATGCATGGGGTGATTTTTCGAAGGTTTGATTTAAAAAGTGTGAACAAACCGCGAATAGACTATAGAGGGAAATTGGGAGAGAGTGAATATGAGCTGCGCAGTGGCCACTCTCCGCGTTTAATAATTGGACTTCAATAGCACTATCAAAAACACTGGGCGGCATGTGGTGTTAGAACACAGTTTAGGCAAGATAGTGCTTTGAAATGTTTGTATACGTCCCCTAACCTAGATTTAACACAACGAGAATATGGTTACAAGTCGCCAGAGGGGTTTAACATAGTTCGCGAGGGATGAAGGTCATAATAAAAATAAAATAAATAGTTCTTTTTATTTATTTATTCACACAGGTATTAATTAAAACATCAGACTATCAATCTCCACTATTACTCTTATTGTTCCAGTGAACGCAATATTTAATAGGTATCTCAACTCTAATTAAAGTCCTCACTAGCTGCATATTAGTTGTAGTCACTTAATTGTAGGCGAGGGAGTGAGTGAAGAGATTTGGGCGGCACTTAACAGCGAGGTCTTGAGAGCCGATGAGGGTTATTGCCGATGAGGGTTATTGCCGATGAGGGTGATTGAGGTGGGTATTAAGCAGCGCCGGAATGCAAGGAAGGGGGAAACAAGATCCCCCAGAAAACCCGCCGACCAGCGGCATCGTCCGGCACGATTCCCACATGCAAAAACCTGGAAGTGACCTGGCCGGGGATTGAAACTCGGTTTCGCCTTGGTGGGAGGCGAGTAGGCTAACCGCTCAGCCACCGCGGCCCTTGCAGTCACATAATTCACACCCATTACTTACACATGCCCAGTATGCCTATTACTGTAATTCAAAATGCCATACACTCTTACATCCACAGTTCAGTAGTCCCGCCCGCCAGTCTCACTCTCCACTGTACCGGTGCACGCAGTCCGCAGACTTCACTCCCGTTGGTCACTCTCGCTGCTCCTCGCTTCGTTATCTCTGCACACCTGTCGCTTGATGTCGCACAACCCTCCCAACTCTCAAACTCAAAACTCTCAATCAAACTCAAAACTCTCATACTTGAAGACCTGTCGCAGCTTAATTAGTATCGGTGACCCGTTCTGGAAAGTTCCCCGCACCCTGAGTCGCGCTGAGAGAGGCAAGAGTAGTGAACCAAAACATCCTTTCAGATAGCAGCAGAAATTCAATTCGCTGAAGGTCCGGAGCGCGAGAGTTGCGATATGCTTATCGTGGCGGCACGCGGCGGCAAGCCTTTGAAAATAGCCGCGGAACTCTTCACGTTACTACTCCGCCCTACTTCGTTCGCTCGCGCGGTACGGGTCAAGGAGCAGCGATGCAAAGCAGCGAGCGAGCGCGTCTGTATTCGAGTTAGTCAAAATATTTTAGTCTTACAAAAGGGCGAGTCAGTTGAAAATTTAAATGCAAACAGGCACGTTCATCATTCAGTACAGTTGACCATATAACTGACAGTTGTATTGGAGTTGGGAGTCAGTATTGGGGACTGGTGCAGAAGACTAAAATCGATTCACCTCATGTTTAATCTGTGGTTAGTCTAAATTAGCACTTTCAAAACTATCCTTTTAATAACTTTTTGCTACTAACACAAATTTAAAGAACACATAGTGACACGCTTCCATTAAAATGAGCAACGATGTAGGGAAAGCAGTTTAGCGTCTACTGTCTAACTTCGTATTAAAATTATAGTTTTTAAATGTGTGGGCATTGAATTTACTTCACTGAATTTATTTTTGTTTTATGCACACGAAAGCAAGAATCAGCTTGAGTATTAGGAACATGGAACGTTTCTAACGAGTATTAGGAACATGGAACGTTTCTAACAAGTATTAGGAACATGGAACGTTTCTAACGAGCCCTCTGTTTCATTTTATCGGCGCNGAGTGGGCATTGAATTTACTTCACTGAATTTATTTTTGTTTTATGCACACGAAAGCAAGAATCAGCATGAGTATTAGGAACATAGAACGTTTCTAACAAGTATTAGGAACATGGAACGTTTCTAACAAGTATTAGGAACATGGAACGTTTCTAACAAGTATTAGGAACATGGAACGTTTCTAACAAGTATTAGGAACATGGAACGTTTCTAACAAGTATTAGGAACATGGAACGTTTCTAACAAGTATTAGGAACATGGAACGTTTCTAACAAGTATTAGGAACATGGAACGTTTCTAACAAGTATTAGGAACATGGAACGTTTCTAACAAGTATTAGGAACATGGAACGTTTCTAACAAGTATTAGGAACATGGAACGTTTCTAACAAGTATTAGGAACATGGAACGTTTCTAACAAGTATTAGGAACATGGAACGTTTCTAACGAGCCCTCTGTTTCATTTTATCGGCGCATGAATATGGTGATCGCGTCCGCGGGAATGCACGGCGGAAGGATACAAAAAATAAGTGAAAAGTAGACCCTCATCAAGACTTCGAACTGTTCGTTTGGCCGTGAACAGCGTGTATTTGCCGACCACAGCAGCTGATCGGGTCTGTGGTGAGTAGGTGGGGCTTAACGTCTCGTCGACAGCGATGTCATCAGGAACGGAGCAAGTTGCTCAGAGCAACAGGAACAGGGCAGGAATCGACCGTGTAAGGAACCAACCCAGCATTCGCCCGGAGTGATTCCGGTAAATCATGGGAAGCCCGAAATCAGGATGGCCGGATCGGGATTCGAACCTAGGTCCTCCCGAATGCGGGTCCGAAGTTTAACCACTGCGCCAGCTCGCCCGGTATCGTATCTGCGGGGAAGCAGTTTGCGAGAACCTGCGGGACGACCCGTATCCAGATGCCGTTGCGACAGCAAGTAGCGGGGGAGAGAGGGTGATGGATGTACGAGGACGGCGAACCACGGGCCTGAAGGGGAAAGGGGCTGCCCGGAGTTGGAAGGATTAAGGGCTGAGCGGCTAGCGGACGAGGGAAATCCTCCGGGAGANCGGCTAGCGGACGAGGGAAATCCTCCGGGAGACATGCCGTGTCACGTGTTGCGGGCGAGAGAAGCAGCAGGTTTCACCTCGGGCAACGAGAACACGATCCCCTTTCCTGGCGGTACGGTACACCTTGTTCGCTTATACGCCCAGTTGCACCGATAACTGTCCTCAGCCAAGGTCCTAAGATCCTGGTTCAAACATGATCTTAAGTTGGAGCCGAGTTCCAATGTACAAGTGTCATCTTGATCTCAGTTCAAAACTAGGATTGGGATGAAACGCTATTTGTGATTGGCTCTCATTTTGTGACGTCATGATGAAACTGTTTATTTTTCAAGTTAGGAGGCAATTAATGAGGCCGTGTTTCAATTAGTTTCGAGTTCCATTTTTTGTCATTTGGTTTTTAGCATTTGGTAATGTTTAGTCGGAAAACCATTACAATCATAGGCACAGTCCAGCCAAGAATACTGGAAACGGACTGCCTACGAAGTCGCCCGCAGTTAAGGGTGTTCAAGTTGCTAAATTTTTTTCTGCGTTTTTAAGCTATTTTGCGGTTTTGCGATACAATATCAATAACTATTTTATAAAATGCCAAATCAGTTTAAAAATAACTCTCGCATACTTTAGTAGAATTATTATCAGCATTTTAAACTTTAACTTTTTGAAATTGGTTCGGCATAAATTTTTACGAGCACGATGTTTGATTCCAGTTAAAGCGTTTTTTTGAAGATATTGGAACGCCAAAAAAGAAATTTCNAATTTTTACGAGCACGATGTTTGATTCCAGTTAAAGCGTTTTTTTGAAGATATTGGAACGCCAAAAAAGAAATTTCATTTAGGTATGGCATTTTGTTCGCCTGCGATTAGAGTTCACCTTCTGGCTGTTTTGGATTTCAATTTTATTGTAAAACTTAAAATAAAACTATGGCCGAACCACTAAAAGAAATTATACGAAATTTCTTCATCTTATTCTAATGACATTAACAACTAATTTGAACTGTAGTCAAACATGACAGTTATGCAAAAATTTTAATTTTGTATGCCACAACATTTAAATTATAAATCCCAGTATTTTCCGTNAATTTTTACGAGCACGATGTTTGATTCCAGTTAAAGCGTTTTTTTGAAGATATTGGAACGCCAAAAAAGAAATTTCTTTTAAGTATGGCATTTTGTTCGCCTGCGATTAGAGTTCACCTTCTGGCTGTTTTGGATTTCAATTTTATTGTAAAACTTAAAATAAAACTATAGCCGAACCACTAAAAGAAATTATACGAAATTTCTTCATCTTATTCTAATGACATTAACAACTAATTTGAACTGTAGTCAAACATGACAGTTATGCAAAAATTTTAATTTTGTATGCCACAACATTTAAATTATAAATCCCAGTATTTTCCGTCATTAATTTATGTAAATTAATTTTCCATGGTTTTTTATACTTTTATCAACGTAATAAAACAGAATTATAAAATATCTTAAAAATGTTAAAAATTATTTTTGGTACTTGAGATTCTTAACGTAGAAAAGACAACGAAGGACGCTGCCTACCAAGACTGTGGGGAATGAACGTTAAATAAATTCCTTCTCAATTTATTATTTCTAAGGATAACTATTCCAAACAAAAATTATTTAACGTGACACATCTTAAGTAATACTGCCATGTCAAGATATCTGGCAAATTTTTATGTTCAATAATTTATTTCTAAAATTTAACATTTAAATTTACATTTAAATTTTTTTTTATTTTTTAATGTAGCGTATTTCTGGAGAAAGTCGCGTTGAAATAATTTTTGTTTTAGACATTTATCTTTAAAATTGATGCACCGAGAATGAATTTCTTTAAACATTTACTCCCCGTTTAAACTCCGTGGCTGCAGGTTTCGTAGGCAGCGAGCACCNACCGAGAATGAATTTCTTTAAACATTTACTCCCCGTTTAAACTCCGTGGCTGCAGGTTTCGTAGGCAGCGAGCACCCTTGTGGAATGCAGTTGTACACATACGTCTGCAAGGGAAGGAAGACAGTTAAGGAGCATAAGAGGAACATACCGCAGTGTTTGCTGGCATCAAGAGGGACGCTCGACGCGATTCGAGTGTCGGAGGTGATGCAGTCAGAGTAAAATAAAATTTTGGGCGGCTATTGACTGCACGCCAGTCGAGAGCCTTGCGCTTAACGGCGATGGCGCACTTTATGCGTGTGGCAATGTTGTCCTTTTCGCTTCCACGCTCCTCGGCCCCAAACGCGGAAATAAGCTCCGGGTAGGCGGGAACCTTAATCCCTCCTGGTTAATGCTGGGATGGTTCGGACCCTGCTACAATTACCGTGTCCCATGGTCTTTATTGTCTCATCATTCTGTCATTTCCGTCGACACCAAGACGCACATACTAACGAGCTGCCACATTTGAAATGCCCGAAGGTGTCCTGTACATTACAAAAATTATTCTAGAGTGCGGGAAATGTGCGATTTTAAGTTTTTTTAATTTTACTTTTTCTTATATAATGTTTTGCTTGTCACGTTTGCAGCACCTGAAAGGCAGTATGAAATATAAACTTTTAATTTTTGCATAAAGTTCCGCACGTTATGATGTAGGCTAAATTCCGTTCAATTTATAAATCAATTATTTTCAAATAAATATTTACTGTGTCTTATTTTAAAAACCGGTTGTGTAGCTTGAAAGTAGACTGTGCATCAGTAGTTACGATCATTTTGGTTCCAGTTTGTCAATATCCTCGTGTGTACGTTTTTCGCACGTTTTCTGAACAAATGATCGTTCTTCTGTGAGACAACTCACCAAGGAACAAAATAACACAAGTTAACTTTAGCCGTAGAACATGAAAGGGCATAGGACAACGGGACAAGGCACAGGATATATGACGTCAGTCACATGAACCAAACAATATGCGGTGTCCAAAGGGCGCCGCCAGAATTAATCAATTATATCGGGGCCCAGAACCCTTCCTTTAGGGGAGCGTAAAATCAACACCAAACACGTCAATTGAAGTACACGGGTTTTTTAATGCCAACGTAGAAAACTTACTAGTGCAGTGGAGAGATTTGGGAGGCCCTTAACATCGATGTCTTAAGAGCTGAAGAGGGTGAATAGAGGCGAGTATGGAGCAGCACCGGAATGCAAGGGTGGAGGAAACGGGATATCCCAGAGAAAACCAGCCGACCAGCGGCATTGTCTGGCACAATTCCCACATGTGAAAATCCGGGAGTGGCCCCGCTGGGAAAATAACCCGGTTCGCCTAGAATGGAGGCTAGTTATCTGACCACTACACCACAGCGGCCCCTAGAAAACTTAAGAAAGGATAATCCTCGACAATGGTTTTTGTCATCTTCACAACCAAATATTTCAGCTTACTGAAATATTTATTTTGCACAATATCTTCAGCAGCAATGACGTGTGCAATTTTTCGACGTAAGAAATAGTTCAGCAAAAATGTATTACTATGGTAAAATATTAGCTCACAAATTAGTAAGAACAGTTTATGTAGTATTACCATTTATAATACATTCGCGGCTTCTTCATATTTTTTTAATCAAACCTCTAAAAATTCACCTCATATATGACGTGTTTGGTTGTTTCCCAAATATGTCATGCATCACAAGCGTTTTATTCTTCTGTTAATATGAAGTGTTTTATTTTTGGTTAAACGTAACTTTTACTTATATTTTATTTGTAAATATAACGCATCATTTTTAATTAATACGAATAAAATCAGAGAGAATATTGGCGTGTTGGTGATGCGTAGTAAGAAATAATTCTCATGCGAAGAATTATTAAACTGAGTGCGCACGAATACGGTGCGTTGTCCCTTTGGGGTAATTTTTCTAGACTTGTTAAACTTTGTTTGCACGAGGCGGAGGAATATCCTGGAAGTGGAACTTAAGCAGGCCTTCAGGAAAGTTAGAAGTAACCACGAAAGGATTATTTTGTTTTTTTTTTTCTGTATTAGCTTCTCCTGTAAAATACGANACGAAAGGATTATTTTGTTTTTTTTTTTCTGTATTAGCTTCTCCTGTAAAATACGATAAACCTGTCGACGCACTCTTAAACATACCACGCCTGATTATTCTTTTTCCGTTCCTGCTTGCCCGGACAGCTCGGCCCGTCTGTAATGACCCCTGAATGTCGAGGAGACGTTTAGCCGCGCCTGCCTACGTCATCTGTCTGCGGCGGCGGCTTAGCCGTGTAAACAAGGGAGGCAAGATGGAATGACGAGGGGTCGCGGCTGGAGGACCGGCTGCTAAGCTGATTACAGGCAAGGTCGCGTCGAGGCGCAGCGCGACCCGTACCAAACCCTGGCTAAACCGGGCCCGCCGAGGCCGACGCGCGGTTTGTGGCGGGCGNTCTCCCAAGAGCGAGGGTCCACCAGCGGCGTTACCGTACACGCCTGTATAACAAGGTATGAGAGCCGTTAAATTGCGCTGGTCGCAAAAGATTTCATTATTTTATACTCGTACGAACCAACGCGAGTGAGCGAAGAGATCTGGGCGACTCTTAATATCGTGTTCTTGAGAGCCGATGAGGGCGAAGCGAGGTGAGTATGGAGCAGCGCCGGAATGAAGGAGCGGAGGAAACGGAAGATCCCAGAGAAAATCCGCCGACCAGCGGCATCTTTCGGCACGATCCCCACATACGTAAGTCCGGGATTGGCCCAGCGGGAATCGAACCCAGTTCGCCTAGGTGGTGATGGAGGGGGAGAGGGAGGCGACTAATCTAGCCACTAAGCACCACGGCCCCTACGAAACACCGTTCAACTTGTAGACATTACTTACGATTACTATTTTCTTGCATAAAAAATCTTACATCGCATAGTTTTTGCCATGGGATGTCAAAATCATAATTTTAGTGTTTTTGTAACCTAAAAATAAAATAAACGAAATCATTCACATTCAATTTAACAAGGGCGAGTAAAAGGCCATGTCTTCNTTTTGTAACCTAAAAATAAAATAAACGAAATCATTCACATTCAATTTAACAAGGGCGAGTAAAAGGCCATGTCTTCGTTCCTTTTTTAGGTATCCTTAGCAAAACTGATTTTTACAAAAATCAAATTGCTAAAAGGAAAACAATAGAGAATAATTTCCTTTTTGTAATAAATTTTTTTAATTTGCGAAAACATTTCATATTGTGATTTTAAAGATTCCTTTAAGTAACTCATGGTATTTTATTTCAATATGAATTCTTATTTCGGCAAGTGAGGTAGGTCTATTATTTTTACGTCGCAAAAACATTTTGTGATTTTGACAGGCCATTGTGTTAAACGTGCCGTCTAATTTTTTTTTATGGAAGGAAACAGTACTTGTAAGTAATGTCTATAAGTTAAAGAGCATTCCGTACAAATATAAAAAAANTTTTTTTTATGGAAGGAAACAGTACTTGTAAGTAATGTCTATAAGTTAAAGAGCATTCCGTACAAATATAAAAAAAATTAATATTTCTGAGACCAGCGCCCATAATGGGTTTCCCTGGTAAACAATATTAAAACGGCTCAAGGTCACATCACGCCATAAGGAAACGATGCGATGACGATGGAAAATAGCATAACCAATCTTACCTGTTTAAAACACTGTTTTAAAGAAGAATAAATATCGTGAACAGGGGGCTACTTACAGCTATTTGTACTTACTTTGAAACTTTTCAACGACCACATTTGTGTTTCAATAACAAAGCTTATGAATAGGAATCAACATATCGACATTCAGTTCTGTCTTGGAAAAAGATTTACATTGAAATACTCCATAGTTTTTTTTTTTTTTTTAATTTTTAACAGACACAACTGCGTAAAATAAGAGCCACGTGGCACCTAGGTAGGTCCCTCAAGCCGATATTACACGATACCTACTGCCGTACTTTGTATTGTACAAGCTTCTACAAGACCTGGTGCACGAGCCGGTATACCAGCCGCTATGCAAGCCGGCACGGAAGATTCCCATTACACGACAGCAGTTGGCGTACTTGCATTTGACACACTCGGTAGGTGCGCAGAGTATGGTTCGTAGGAAATATGAACTACACTCTTAGAACCGCTGCTCTTCAGTAACTTGTGTAGTCCTATTTAAAAAAAAAGTAATCTTAATGTTGCTTTATTACTGTTGGCGGTTAAATCAATTCAATGCTTACTGATAGTTTGATTCAATATTTGAAAATAACTACGTGAAGTCGCAAGAGTACTTTTTTATTCACACTGTAGAAAATTTTGAATAGTTCGCCAATTGTATGCTATTTTTCTTGCCGTTGTAAGTATAGGTATATGAATATCGCAGACATTTTTATTTACTATTTTGTCCTCAAATAATTATTATTTATGTTAACGCTTTTGAGATACTCCTTGTGAGTTTAACTAGATTTCAATTATTATTATTATTGTTGTTATTTTCTTCGTTTGGACCACCATCCAAAAATTTAAAATATATTTCCGCGATGTGCATGAAGTTCTTTGGAAGAACTTTCTACTTTGTCTTATAACATTTAATTTTCTTTCTAATGCCATAGCTTATCTACTGCATGAGGTTTGTAAATTTTCAGGGTGTTATCTTTGTTCTTTTTCCGGCAAAATGTTTTCCTTGCCATGTAACTATTCTAGGAGACTCTTGGTTTCACCATAACATCTAAAATTCGTCGAGGGGCAGAAGTCCTGGAAATGTTGATATTACTGCGACGCTATAAGTCTAGAGTAGTATAAATGGGAACCAAGGTATTTTTAGTCGTCATAGAGAGTGTGGGAATGACGACCCAAAAGCGCTTGAATAAATGTTTGTTTGAAGATGACGCTGCCAGCGTAGGGTTACAGATATTCTTTTAAACATTACTCTAGAAACACCTATTCCGTTAGATCAGGGGGATGTTTTACCAACTACCATTTAAGAGTTTTTACGTCTTCTGTCAACAAAACACATTCCAAGTTTATTGCTTAATCTCTTGATGGTTCCCGAAATTTGTGAATACAACCGTTTAAAATCTCAATCTTCGAGGACTCATTTCTCCCTTCGTATTGACAGTACGCCAAAAATACTTCATATATTTCCTACGTACTTTTACGTAAGAAATCACCTCCCGACGTTTGCCTATCGAATTCATTCAGATTGACCCTGTAGTCTGCATATATAATACATTTCCCCCCTTTTGTGGGTTACACAGGCGCTTATCAATTATCACGTTTTGTAGGTGGTTTGCATTTTAAATTTGTTATTTAAGTTGGCAAGCCATGATTGAAAATGTGTGAGGGAAAAATTTGTTTACGTTATGTATGGATGGAGTTTCTTTTTATAATAGAAACATATTCCACATTCATATTTTTAACGTGTTCTTGTATAGTAAAATTATATTTATCCTCGTATCTAAAAATGTCCGATACTGACAAAGACTCTCTGCAACTTATAGTGCTGTGATTGTAGAGTTCGTATATTAAGTTTGGTACTTTGCAAGCAAATCGTAATATCAACTTCGATTTACACTTACACTGTACAGTGTAAAATGTGTGAGCTTAATGCAACGAGATCACATTCCATAATCTCCTTGCCAAATTAATTTTGGGAAATTGTTTTAAACATTTTTATTTACCCGTTTGTTGCCTTTAGACTGTATTTAAAAAAAAAGGCTTTATTTTATTTTTTAAATGCCATTCCACTGTTTGATTTTATTGCAGCATTCCGTAAAATTACAGCTTCATTCGTTTTTTTTATATCAATAAAATGTATAAATATAATTTGTAATAAAAATCAAGAGCTTGCGAATCCCTATCACGTGTTTGCAATATTATGTCATTATAGTAAGGATGACGTTGTGCCAAGCTCGGTATTACATTATAATAGTACTGCAAAATGGCATTTAGCTACTTCACTATTTGCAAACAAGTGTCCAATCTCTTCAGAGAATTTAGAGGTATAAAAAATTTAAAGACTATGCAAAAATTGTTTTTTTTTTNAAACAAGTGTCCAATCTCTTCAGAGAATTTAGAGGTATAAAAAATTTAAAGACTATGCAAAAATTGTTTTTTTTTTCCCCATGATGCAAAATTCAAAGTGGCATCAAAATTCACACAGATGCATACATTTATAAGTTTAATANTTTTTTTTTTCCCCATGATGCAAAATTCAAAGTGGCATCAAAATTCACACAGATGCATACATTTATAAGTTTAATACTCCTGACTTAGTAAGCTACCACTACAACAACAAATAGTGAGTGTGTGCAGTTGGTCTAAAGCTGTAATTTGGGCCAACCGCGTCACTAGTGCTTTACCATCTCTTCCATTTCGTTAACCAGGCTTTGCTCAGCGAATTTGAAGTCTCCGTAACGCCTGAATGCATGCAACGTGCGGCTGAGATGTGTTACGGAAGTTGCCTACCCACGGAAATCCCAGGCGGATAGGGGGTTCCCTCTGCAAATGATTCTAAACGCTTTTGAAACCGGCACTTCCCGAGTCTTCCAGTGAAAAATGACTACGGTTCTCCTACACAGAATAAATAAAGGGAAGTTTCCCTTCTTCAGCGCAAACGTGTTTGTTTTCTGGCGGAAGTTCTGATCGCCTCACCAATTAAAACCCTGGTCAGAAAGAGAGGGAGAAAGAGAGACAGAGAAAGAGAGCGATAGAAAGCTCCGGCACAAACTCAGACCATACGCATATATCTAAAATTATTCTTCCGCACACAAACAGCGTCCGGAAACAATGGCGTCTGCTGGGTGCTTGGGGAGTAAAACTTTTGTTGGGCGAATGCCGAGAGCAACAAGTCTACAAGCAGTCCCCTGCACCATCTTAAATACATCGTGGACCATACATACCCCATCTATTTAGCCAAACTCTTCAGACCAAACTTTTTTACTCGTCTCCAATAAACAGCGGCCAAAACGTGCCACTGAATAACGTGTGTCAAAATTAAACTTGACATAACGTTGTTTCTTATATACGTCACTCATAGCCAATGATTGCTATTTGTAGGCAAATTCACTGTGTTTGAAAATGAATTATTCCGTAGTATATTATATACGGTGCGATTTTTAAAAAACTTTTTGAAAAATCCATTGAAAATACAAATGTTAATGACTAAATTTTATGATTGAACGTTGCTAATAACACTACGTTGTAGATTGAGAAAAAAACGGTTGATTTTGAATAACTCTTCCTTTGCCAATAAATATTAAAATTAGATGCACTAATTTTCTCCCAAGCATCTGTCTAACGTTCAAAAAATATGTTACGAGCCAAACTGTACTAATATTTATCCAAGCTGCCATATCAGGATTTGCTTAAAGCACAGCTACGTGCCTCTATTTATTCTATTAATTTTTTTATAATGATAATACATAGTGTTTTAATGCAGTATTGAGGACATCAATAAGATAGAGGGTACAAATAGTCTACCCTAACCACAAACTAAATGGTAGTTAAGATCTTTTGAAATTCTAACCCAAATATTGCCTCGTGGCTACTTACAGTTGGCGATTTCGCCAACTTCTCTCAGAATCTTCCTTTTCTCAAGAAGAGTTGTGTTTTTCAGTTAATTTGTTGCTACGTCGGAAAGTAAATGCAAGAAACCCGTTCTAGAATTAAAACAGAACCTTCTTTTATGCAGTGAATTTTTTTCTTATTTTCTTGACGACTTTAAGGGCTACAGAAAAGTTCTGCAGTGTCCGAATTACCATAAAATGAAATCAGGAACAGAATTTGAACTGCTAGATATTATTTTGAGGGGCGTAGACTTATTGGTAATATATTTGAAGACTGATTGATAACTATCACACACGTACACGTACACACACACACATACCTACATACATACATTTATAGATATATATATATATATATATACACTAGCTGACCCGGCAAACGTTGTTTTGCCATAAAAAGTATTTCTAGTGATTATAGTATTAGAAAAAAATAACTATAACTTATTGTAAGTGTGTGAGGATGTGGTATATAAGTGGAAGAGGCATGGAGCTCTGTGGACGATGACGGAATATAAAATTAGATAATTTAATAAATATTAATAAAATGGAAATACAAACAATTACAGCTTTGCGATCAATAATAAAGTTAATTAAGAAGTACACTTAATTATTGAAAATATAATTGTAAACACGTCACTACTACGATCTGAGCACAAATGAATAAGAGAAAGGTTATTGTGTGAGAGAAAGTGGAGACCGGCTACTCCGTGCTGTGTCACTGGGAGACACCTGGTGGGAATAAATTGTAACCTAGATCGATAAATGATCGATGATAATTGATCAGTTATCGACCTAGGGTAAAATTTATTAAATTACTAATATCGCTATAAAAAAATAAGGGTTGGTGGTAGAAGGGTGAAAATTTAGGAGGGTATGTATTTTTTAATGCCACATCATAAAAAAATAAAAAATAAAAATTTTGTTCAAACAATAAAAAAAAATTGTTTGGGGGTGGCCACCCTTATTACTTAGGGGTGTAAAAAATAGATATAAATCTATTCTCAGACCTACCGAGTATACATAAAAAAATTTCATAAAAATCGGTCCAGCCGTTTCGGAGGAGTTCAGTGACTAACACTGTGACGGGAGAATTTTATATATTAGATATATATATATATATAATACATAACAGATGATATTTATATATTTCTAATTTTTGGTGAAAAATTAGTAAATATTGCAAAATAATTGTCTTATAATNCCGTTTCGGAGGAGTTCAGTGACTAACACTGTGACGGGAGAATTTTATATATTAGATATATATATATATATATAATATATAACAGATGATATTTATATATTTCTAATTTTTGGTGAAAAATTAGTAAATATTGCAAAATAATTGTCTTATAATCAACAAAATAATATTACCTACAACGTTGTGGCATTAAAATTTATACACCTTTAAAAATACTTTTTTTAAAAGAAAAATTTACTTTCAAAAGCTTTTAGGAAAATGAATTTATTTCAAAAACAAGATTTTTTAAAATTTTTATTACAGCGAGACCTTTTTGTAGCTCTTCTTATCATGATAAGGAGCGTTAGAAAAATTACCATATATAGCTTTCTCCGGCCTGAATGCAAGCCTGCAGACACTATGTAGTAAAATGCTACTGTTTTTAAAAAGCACTAGTTATTTATTGAATCCGTTGCCAGCTGTCTTATATAATCTCGCAACGCCAGCCGAAAATATTTATCGGTCTTGCAAATAAAAATGTAACGTATTTCATGACCAAGGAATGCGCGAATACTCAGCTCAAGCGTGGCTGTGTACGATCACACAAAAATCGCATGTAATGCAAATCGAGTGGGGCATTTTTCAATAGTACATCCAATTTATTTCTCAAAGAATTTACATGAAACTAACCTGGGTCACCCGTCAAGAAAAACAAATCCGTTCAAATTCCCTCCAAGTATTCTTGTCTATACACTGACATCGCATTATTGTTGCCGTGACTAACTAATTGCACGCATGTTTTCTTCACCCTCTGGTGAGACCAACTTCGTCTGCGGTTGATACAATAGACAGTTTATCCGAAGGAAAGAAACTAAGTTAAAAAAAAAGAGCTGTTTCTTGGAGAAAGTTGTCTTCCCTCTGTGCTCTACGCGGTATTAATAGCTACTGCAGGGGATGTCTCAAAACCGTCCGTGACATATTCGTTTCGCTTTTGTTCGGACACTGCAGCCAACATATTATTTAGCATGCTGGAAAATCCGCTCTTCAAGATTAGCCCTTCGGACATCTACTTTTACCTGTTCGACATCAGCTCCCAATCATTATTTTAACCTTCCTGAACGCCGTCTATAGACGTTCATGTAAGCATTGAAACATTTCCCTGTCTATTATGGAAACTAATCGCGTGGGGATGCATTGCTTCTGCTGCATTACCATCAGCGAGTCCATACATCAACATCAGGACTGTTATTTCCTGGTCTGAATAATTCATTATCGCGTCTAATGGACAGAGTATTATGAATTGATTCCGGTTTGGTAAACAAACAGAATCAGCTCACAGAACATACCTTATTAATGGGTTGATATTATGCATGAGATACGAGAGATTTAGTACGATCTCTTAGATGTGATTCGGAAACAAGGTCAAATGGAACAAGCCTTCTTACAAACGTTTTATTTTTATTGTGTAGGTAGTGCCGGCTGAACGCATACTACGTGTTGCAGTACACGCAGTATACATGAATATATGTATTTATTTAAAATCCCTTCAGCTCCTTCCTTAAAGAAAAACCTGCCTTGTAAATATTTCCAATGAATTATTTACCAACACAGATTCCTTTACGAGGTCAGGCTAAAACAAATCAGTACCCTTATTACTGCTTTATGGGCTATTCACGGTAAAGTGAGCACTTTTGAAAGCCGTCTCATTTGTAATAATAGTCAGTAAAAATTATATTTTAGTCTTACACGTTAATTTCCGAGTGTGGTGTAGAATATACACTCAATATTAATTTTTAAAAAATGGTTAAAGGATAATATATGGCTGAAAATAAAAAGTAACTAGGGCATCAAAAGTGCTCACTTTACCGTCAACAGCCTACACAAACGTGGAATATCTTGCACATAGGACTCCATTTAAAGTTATAAATATTACGTATCTTGTAATTTTCAAGGGAATTTGAAAAATACAAATTAACCGTACTTACTTCGTAACGCGGAAAGTTTTCTCAGAGTTACAAGAATTGAAAATCCTGACCAATAAATAAATTAAACAAAATATGTTGCAAGTGACTGTCGATTGTTTTCAAGATGTGACCAAAAAATATTTTTATTAATTTCCTAAAAAAATCACGAATAAAAATTGCGTAAAAAATATTCCTTTCAATGTAACACTTGAAAAATACAAAAAAAAAAGTTATGATTTCAGGTAGCCGTCAGCATTTTTCGAACATTAATAATCTTATTTACGCTGGATTCTAATTAATTATGTTGTACAAAAACAATTTAATTTTCGCAGTCAGTTATCAAAACTATATGCAATCGAAATCTCATGAAAATTACTTCACAAGAATAGTTTTTGAGAAGAAATGTTAAATAGTCAATTTTCTTTTAACGGTTCAAAGATTAAATTATAATTGCAAAGGGCGGTGAACCAGCGGAGTATCTCGTACGACAGTAGCGTCAAAATGAGTGAAAAAGCTCAAAATTCTGGGACAGCAAATGCCATGGCCACTAACACTCCAAGAAACCAAAGGCAAAATCGGAACGAACTACCCTTCTTCCTTCCTTTCCCCGCCCTTTAACTGCTCGCCGCAGCAATTTATGAAGCGTGTTGGTCGGAAATAAAAAGCGCAACTGTAATAATTAGCGGCAACTTAATTGCGGCGAGGTGAAAAGAACCCTCTGGCAGCTCTGAAGCAGCCAGAGACTGCGTGTGAGGAGGGTGTTAATGAGAGGGCACAGACTTGTGTCCGGGGCTGTACCGGCTGGAGAGGCGGCGGTAACCTGGTTACGGCGGGGCTGCAAGTGAAAATCACGTTGTCGCCGGAGAGAGGCCGGCAGTATACGGGCGCAGTAGACACAGAGCACATGATTGGCATGGTGATGACGTGCTCCGGAGGAAATAGGTTGAAAAGGGGGGAGGGGGACACACTCACATGAACCGCTATCCATTCTACTCTCCTCTACTGCTGCACCTCAAGAACTTTGTTCATCCGCGCTGGAGACAGTTCGCCACAATTGAGCTACACAATTTCACAATTTTGTTTTAAATTTCTTTAAACTTATTTCCAGTTAAATTTGTTTTTGAAGAAACTTATCCACTCGTAATTACAAACACAACAGCCTTGCAAGAATGCATCAAAATATTTCAAATGGCTAAGCTAAAATGAAATGAGCGAAAAAAAAAACAATTACGGCCAGGTAAAAGAATTTACATTACTTAATAAACAAGAAATTATAGTTTTAAAAGTGTTCACTCGGTGAATGCTATTATTTATCAAGTAGTTGTACGATACATTTACGCAATGTAAATCCGCTCCAAAATAATTTTGCGCAAGTAGTTTCTCTAAAAATATAACAAAGCATGAACAATTCAACATTTTAATAATCGATGTAATATACTGATAAGCTACCCCCCTCCAAGAAGAGAGAAGAGACGGAAATATTCTGTGATTTAACTTTACTAGTACCTCAAAAACATTCCTTATGTTATAACAAAACCAACTTCATTTGACTATATAATGCAGTGTACTTAGGGTCCCCTGATTTTCGCGTACAGATTTCATGACATATATATATATATATATATATATATATTTGCCCGAGCCACATTGCTACAAAAAAATTTTTTGTAGAATTTATAATACTCTGAAAATTTGTGGGCAAATTAGAATTTTGACTACAGATTCCACAAAAACACAAATTCTTATTAATTTACTCCTACCTGCTCTCTTGTAGCATGGGTACTGTCTTCACATGGCACAAAGTGTTTTTTTTTGTATGAAAGACTGTGCTATTGTGAAAGGTATCCGAGGCACGACTAAAATCATTTAACATCCCTATCCTTTCACTACGCCGGTCCCGCATCAAGCAGCGCCCTTAAACTTAANTCCTTTCACTACGCCGGTCCCGCATCAAGCAGCGCCCTTAAACTTAAAAATTTCTTGTCTCATCTTGCCTTTTGGTTTAGATATCCAAGACTAAAGGATCTACCCATCTACATGGCAATACTGGCTACGGTTATATTTTTTGGTACTTACTTAATTGTTTAGCTCATGTTTTACCCACTATTACGTAGCTTAATATTAGTAAATTACATGACTTACTGATGCACACAGTAGGTGCCTTGTTGGCTTTAGATGGATAGCGTCTGTATTGTCAAATCTCTCCTCGGAATGAATGGTTGAAGACGACAAAAATTGTTCGAACAACATACCTGGCGTTACACTGCACTGCTTCAAATGATCAGTAAATATTGAAGTCGCATATTATTTAGACACAGTACATGACATAAGTATGTGAACATTGTCGGGTGTTTGAAAGTCACTACTGTCGGCATTCGATTCAATGGTCGCCCATACTATAAACGATATCAATTGCTCTTTTCTAGAGACAATTGTTCTCTTCATATTAACAGNGATTCAATGGTCGCCCATACTATAAACGATATCAATTGCTCTTTTCTAGAGACAATTGTTCTCTTCATATTAACAGCCTCCTGGTAGGCAATAAATACTATGCGTCTTCAATCGCTCTGGAATGTCAGGTCAGAATTTCGTTTTAATGAGATGAATCTTTGGGCTTATAGGTAATCACACGCAGAATATTGTTACATGCTTGCTACTCTTGGTCGCTTTATTTGCTCCGTCNACTTTGGGCTTATAGGTAATCACACGCAGAATATTGTTACATGCTTGCTACTCTTGGTCGCTTTATTTGCTCCGTCCTGCTCGCGAGAGCGAAAGAATACGTGAAGGTCAGGCGAGCAGTAATCCAAGAAGCGCGTGGAGATTTACAAAATCAAGCCGCCGCACGATGCCGCGATAAGCCTATCGCCAATCATGCGCCCCCAACCTTCAGCGGATTGAATTCCTGGGGTTATCTTTGAAATAATTTTCTGGTTATCACGTGGAACTTTCTAGATAGGGCAAGCGAGACTACTTACTCCGCGACGGGCCTCCGAGACGACAGTTGAAGGTTTAAAGGACTGTCCGACCTTAAGCTCCAGGTGTGCGAAGACAGGTAAACGACGAGCCAGCAGAGCGACGAATGGCCAGCGGGAGTGCAGTCTGCGGACTGCCAACATCAGTGCAGTGGAGAGATATACCGGCGNAGCAGAGCGACGAATGGCCAGCGGGAGTGCAGTCTGCGGACTGCCAACATCAGTGCAGTGGAGAGATATACCGGCGAGCGGGCAGGACTATTGAACTGGATGCATGAGTAACAGACATTTGGAACTATGGCAATAGACAGATTGAATATGTGTAAATAATGAGTGTGGGTTAAGTGACTAACCAATATAGGGACTTTGACAAGAACTTTGATTAGAATTGAGATAGGCATTAAATATGGCGCTCATTGAGAATAACAATAGTAATAGTAGAGATATCTAGTTTCATGTTTTAACTCTTAGATGTGTCAATAAATTAATAATCATAATTAGTTATTTTATTTTTATTAAGATCTCCAGCCTTCACGAACTCGGGCACAGTATTTTAGCTAATTCGTTAAGAAAATTTTTGATATATGCCTTTACCCTTCTATTTTTCGTTAAGTGTTAAATAACCAGATCAAATGCTCTTTCACCACCTGCAGTTATCTACAATCTACTTAGTTTCTTCATCCGTAATTACATAATGAAGCGGTGTAGCAAACACCTAATAGCACTAAAAGGCGGCGTTGCAAACGACAACAGTTACTTCGATCAGGATCAGGAAGTGCCGTCTGTGGTTTTTCCGCACACCGGGAGGTGACTGTACTTGGATTCCTTTGACGAGAAGCAGCTCGTAAGGTGCCTTATATTACTACACGGGATCACGCCGCGACAGTAGCGCAAAGCACGTTGTTGCAGACTTCCAGGACTATGGCAGAGCTTCTTGTGATGTGAAAAACAAAGTCCGTACTATGGGGATCCTATGAACTGTGTGAGCGTATCGAATACCTGGCGAGTGTAACCTATTGCATCGTACTGTCACAGAGTAATTAACGATACAGTGGCGAAGCAGCCGCTTGTACCGCGAACTTGAACCAGCGAACTTATTAGCCAGGAAAATGTTGGCAAGCCGTTCGTCGTTCAGCGTCTGAATAATCTACTCGCCAGCCGGCATCCCAGCCAATAGGAAACCTTTCGCAGCACGTAGCAGCCAATGAAAAAAAAAATACCCACATCAAAGGAACCGACACGTCATTTCATCTCTGTGTACTTATCTACTCTGCGTTACAGTGTCTGATATGAANACCCACATCAAAGGAACCGACACGTCATTTCATCTCTGTGTACTTATCTACTCTGCGTTACAGTGTCTGATATGAAGTTCTCATGAGGTGGAATCATGGTAAGGTTTTGTGTTCCGTCGTTACGGTTTTTGTACACTAGTTTTACTGTTGTTATCTACAAATACCGAGGCCTATGACGACAATCTAAAAAATTCAAAACTACCTGCACAGTGACATTTCCGTATTTACCAGTTTCATTCTCAACACGACAGTGGGCCCGTCTATGAGCCGAAGTATATAACAGATTTGGAGATAAAGGAAGTGGATTAAATCGTCTGGCCGGCCCAAAATCCTGGCCTCAAACTCACTGAACATCGCTGTGATGAGTTGGATCTCTGTTTGAAAGCCAAAACAAATCACCTTGTTAAAGACAGAATTGTGCCACATTCCTGCGAGAACATTCCGCAAACTGGTGGTAACTGTTCCTTGGAAGGTGAATACTGTGGCAGCGGCAAATGCGAACTTGCATTACACTGACTACATACCAGATCCATGCAACTATAGTGCTAAGAGNATACTGTGGCAGCGGCAAATGCGAACTTGCATTACACTGACTACATACCAGATCCATGCAACTATAGTGCTAAGAGTACTCTGTGATTAAAGACCATTCCCTGTACATACATATCCTAGGGTCTAAAGACTCATTTATAAATCAGTATCATACCCTTGAATGCGTACGTCCGTGTTAACTTATTGTGGGTAAGAGTAAACCTAGTACTATTACTACATGCCATCACCTCGTGTAGTACCGGTTATCAGGCAAATAGCTATTTAACGGTCTCAAAAACCGCGGCTGTGATTAGGGTGGCTTAATAATAAAGAACTCTTGTGTTTATTTCAACTCGCCAATTAATAAACCTTCAATGGAATACCATATATGCTTTTAATTCCACGCCACGGCGGCATTCCCGGTCTTTTCCAGAAAATAATTTAATGACAGTGACAGGTTTTGCGGCGGTCGTTTAATCACAATTTTTTTTTTCACTGATACACACAGGTCTCCCAATAAAATGTACTTACCTGTGGAATGGCAATAAATGCCGTGGTCATTAACAAAGGTACATGTGTAATGAAGGAAATGAACTATATTAACGTAGAGCACAATTGCAGGAATCAAATGAACGGACGCTAGTCACGGAAGGACATCAAAAGCAATTAACAGCACTCTATGGGCGAGTACATTTTATTGGGACATCCTGTAGTGTTCGATCGTACATACTGTATGCAATATTTGCAAAAAATCTCGGTTTTATTTTTATCTACGTATTGTTATACAACTCACACGAATCCCTCGATTACTTTAAATCGTAGCCTAGTATATTTGTTTTTAACTTACTTGTTCGTGGCGAATCTGCCACCGGTTTGTCGGTGTTATTCAACCACAACCTTTGGCCATGATTTCCCGTAAGTCAATAGATAGTTTCTTCCTCAAATTTCCGTCTTTTGTTCGTTAAGGCCGAAGAATAGTGGCTCCCAATGGAGAACTGCACCCTGCTGTACAACAAGCAGAGCACACTACCAAAAGGGTTTGAAAAGTACGATTTAAGATTCATATAAAAGAAAGCATATGTTTTTTTTAACACTTATATCATCACTCAGTTTTTATCGTCATCTTCAACGAAGACCATCATAAAACTTAATCTTATTGTATGTGATAAAAATTAGAAATAACGTTTACAAATGTTTATAATGATTAATTTGTTGCATATCTATTTCGGCTATAAAAAACAATTTTCGTGGCTGAAATGAATTAATTATTTAAAAAAACATGCTGTAAACATTATATTTAATTTTTTTTTATCATACTGTCAGTATTTTTCATTATAATCTTTCTTTACGTTTTTTTTTTTTTTGCAAAATAAGTTTTCTTAAACATCTAAAATAAAATTGTCATACTTTTTTTTATCAGAAATATACTTTTTGCCTACTTTTTTTTAACATTTGAATAATTAAACTCTATAAAAATATATTTCTTTAGTGTTACAAAACATGCTCTTTCTTCTTTCACAAGCAACTTAGATCGTACTTTTCTGACAATTTAGGTAGCGCCTGTA
>NQII01002573.1:288935-340988 GCA_002778355.1 Clitarchus hookeri | reverse complement strand
GCGCCCCACGCCGCCTCTGCCACTTCTCCCTGCTGCAACCGCCGTCACTGGGCGACTGGCTGCACTCGCTCTCGGCACCATCCTTCCCCTTCCCACTTCACACCACGCCTATAACGTTCTATTACAGAACACTTAAATGGCTCCGCGTACTTAGAACATTTTTGCGCGTTTGAGACTCAGAGGCAAGCGAGCGATAAGGGCGACACTGACACGCGCGCCTGGTGCCCAATCACTCCTACGCGCAAGACGCTGAACTGACGTGCAGTGTTTCCGTCGTGCTGCGTGTACCTATGGGACTTAAAGCAGTGACCCTTTTATTTTATTGGTGGAAAGTATGTAGGAATGTGCATTGCAGGGNCGTGTACCTATGGGACTTAAAGCAGTGACCCTTTTATTTTATTGGTGGAAAGTATGTAGGAATGTGCATTGCAGGGTCCGTGAGTAGTTTTGTTTGTATTTGACCCGTACATTTTCAGATACAGCGCTTTAAAAAGCCGTTCTTAGCCTTTTTGGGGTACTCATAAATGGTGGTTTCTAATGTACGTGACGTCTTGAAAGCACTCAACAGACCTCGTATGAAGTGTTGTGTTCTCTTCGTGGATAAGCGCACTGGACGCACATTTGATAAATTCGCAGAAGAAAAGGCGATTTACTAACACTCTGTAAGGCAGTTCAAGCGCCAGGTAGGCGGGCGCGTTAATATATAGTGGTNAAAAAGGCGATTTACTAACACTCTGTAATGCAGTTCAAGCGCCAGGTAGGCGGGCGCGTTAATATACAGTGGTAAATCAGCTGCCCATTCTCCGAACTCTAGCTGCACACGCCACCAACATGGTGTCAGTGGCCACCAACATGTTGAAACTCCGTTCGCCAACCAGCGCGTTGTAACCTACGAGCCAGCCGGCAGTACCAGCCAACAGGGAACATTACGAAGCACGCAGTAACCAATCAGACACAATGCCCATTCCCAGAGCCTCGCGCAGCCAATCAGAGAATGGCTAGGCCTATATCAAACGAACCCCAACGCCATTTCGTCTCTGTGCAGATCTGCCTATATACTGTGTGGTGGCAGCTTGTATTAATCTGCCCGTTAACTAAATTGTATTGGTTGTGTTGCCAGCTAACCNCCTATATACTGTGTGGTGGCAGCTTGTATTAATCTGCCCGTTAACTAAATTGTATTGGTTGTGTTGCCAGCTAACCACGTGCATCATTGGTAGCGATACTGAGAAATCTCGAAGATTTTTGTTCCAGCATGTCTTAGAAACCATTGTAGAGACGTGTTACTTTTATGAATTCATAGGGACATGATTTTCGAGGAATGAGTTCTTCGCAGACTATAAACGGGGCCGAGGTGGCGTAGTGGTTACACTAGTCGCCTCCCAGCAAGGTGAACCGGATTCAATTCCCGGTGGAGCGTCGCCCCCGGATTTTCGCATGTGGGAGCAGTGCCGGACGATGACGCTGGTCGGTGGGTTTTCTCGGGGATCTCCCGTTCCCCCACCCTTGCATTCCAGCACTGCTCTAAAATCACCTCGCTTCACGCTCATCGGCCCTCAAGACCTCGATGTTGAGAGCCGCCCAAATCTCTCGACTTACTCACTCTATATCCTACCTGTACACCTGCAGTTTTATTTTGGTTATTTTTCACGTGCCTTTGTGAGGAAACACTTTGATATTTCTATGGTTAATCAGGAACCAGGTTACTCCGGTGCTGAACGTCTGCGATCCGCTGACAACCACCTCGGACGCCTAGCAGCTAAAAACCATCCATTCGCTAAAGTGGAACCTGAGCTAAAATGTGTTCAAACGATCCGTTGTCCCTGAGTATGGGTGATGCTTTTTTGACTCGGTTTGCCTATTTTTCCTGACAAATCACAAACGTTCACTGTTGGAAAATCAGAACTCTAAATGGGCATGTGGAATGGGAAACCTCTTCGTACACACACACACACACNACGTTCACTGTTGGAAAATCAGAACTCTAAATGGGCATGTGGAATGGGAAACCTCTTCGTACACACACACACACACACACGAGAGCCAATAAACAAAAATAATTCTGACGTGTCCACAGTATTTATTTCATTTATGAATGTTTAATGTATAGGGAATTATTTACTCTTGGCATTACACATATATTAACCGACNAAGTATTTATTTCATTTATGAATGTTTAATGTATAGGGAATTATTTACTCTTGGCATTACACATATATTAACCGACACGTTTTCTGTCCGCTTTGCAAAGAATTTCTTCTTTACGTTTTTTGGCCCGTAATTGCGAAACATATATCGAGTTTATTCGTTGCGTTCCTTATTACAGACTGAGTTACTTATTCATGAGATAAATGTAAAAACATTTCCATATTTAGAAGAAATAATTAATATCAGAATTTTATATCAACAAAGCATTTTCAACGTAAAATGAGTTAAACAAATATTATTCCTTCATAGATAACACACTAGTTTAACGCTCCACAAATGAAATAAATATTATTTTGGATATACTTNCAAATATTATTCCTTCATAGATAACACACTAGTTTAACGCTCCACAAATGAAATAAATATTATTTTGGATATACTTAAGACTTTCGGCTGATATCGGATTTTTCAAATGCTTTCTCTTTCGGGGATGGAGAAATTCTTGAATCCTCGAGAAATTACAGTTGTTCCGCAGGTAATATTGACAGTTCCTCACTTTCTAAGCCTTCCTCGCTGTAAACAAACCTGTGCGTGTTACAACGTCGGCACAGTTTCAGCTCACTGCGCACAGCTTGCTGTAACGACACCTCTGTGTAGACCACGAACCGAGGACCTAGAAATACCGCGGCAGGATCATCTTCAGTGCATAGCTGCCAATATTGATGGCAGTCGCTGATCATCAGCGGTGCCTTAACTTCATCAAATCACATGTTAATCTCAGAATTTTTTCTGATTGATTTGCATTCATCTATTGCAGAATGATTTTCTACATCCGTCAGAATCTGAAAATAATCCACGATAACTTCTAGCAGATAGTACATTAAGGACCGTTTCTTTACTGATTTAGATAAGTTTCTACTTCCGAGTACAGAGTTAGTGACTGACTGTCACAAGCTCAAGCAAGACCTTTGCTACAAGAAATTAAACCTTGCGTACAATGGAATATTTGCTGCTTTAAGAATAGAAGATGAGAGCCCTTTTATACCCGATCGAGGGTGACGCGCCCTTAATTTTTAGTTCGCAGCCAGCAAAGATTAGTTATTTAGCTCCAACCCGGAGTATTTTTTACATCCACGCGTTATTTATTAATGAGTGTGTGGCAACATCGTCATTTAGCGCAGAAAGAGGATGATTTGTTTTACACGTGAGTGATAATATACTTCATGGTTCAGCAGTGTTCGGGAATAATAACAAGACTACATCTTTTTCGCAGTTTTTAGTTGCTTTTTTTTGTAACGAGAGAAACTAAATGTAAAGAACGAGTGGTAAAAGGGAAAATATATCAACCTTAATACTGAAAATATAAAACCCAATTAAACAGAATTTTGGTACAATTTCCTATCTTTCTTAAACTTTAAGAAAATGTAATAGAATATGGGTATAATAATAAATTTCGTAATAAAAATGTGAATACCAGCCAGACTCAAGACCATTAGAAATGTTATCACCTGTAGCTGCTTTATTGCTCTAACCCTGCTTTTTACATCTGCAGAAAATAATGTGTGGTCGTTAACCGTCACACAACTACTCAAAAGCAGAACACATTGTGTTTGGTGACATTCTGTTGTAAATCTGTACACACCAAGAGAAATATTTTAATCCTAATGCATTTAGACATACTGTCCAAAATCGTGTACTAGTTGCAATAGAAGATGCCCGACAGTGTACGCAGCGAAGCTGAGTGTTCCTCACAGAGTACTTAAGAAGTGAATAGGAGAAATTTGGGCGGCTCTGAACATACAGGTCTTGAAAGCCTATGAGAGTGAAGCGAGGGAAGTATGGAGCAGTGCCGGAATGCAAATGCGTGGGAAACGAGATATCCCTGAAAAAACCCGCCAACCAGTGGTATCGTACGGCACAATTCCTGCATGCAAAAATTCTGGGGGCGACCCCGATGGGAATCGAACCCAATTCGCCTTGGTGGGAGGCGAGTAGTCTAACCACTAAACAACCGCGGCTCCTAGCAGCAACAGTAACATTATCAGTAGTAGCATCAGCAGTTACAACTGTAGAAATAGAAGGATTAACAATAGCAGCAGGTGTAGCAACAGTATTTTGCTGGCAAATTGTATGAATAATACCAGTTCTTACTCATCATCACATTTTTATGATTAAAATTTTTATATCTAACAGGCAAATGTTATTCATAAAATTTTAATATCAACTTAAATGCATTACATAATCTCAGTAAAACGTTTTTAATCTGTGACAATTATATAACTGGAACTAAGTAAATATGAACTTAATGTGGAATTATGGAAAGATCTGGAAAATTATTGGATACACAGACTACAAAAAAACTTACTAAACCAACGCGCGCGCGCACGTACACGCGCACACGCAGACAACAAGACATTTATAAAACAAACAAAAAAATCACCCAAGAACCACTCTAGCAAATTTAAATTGTTCCCCTGCTATTGCGAATGTTTTAATACTCAAAATGTAGAATCGTGCCAAAACACAAGCAATATTTTTATCCAGTAATATTCCCCTCCCTCCTGTTCTGCGAGCTCTGGAAGGTCTACATCTTCGCCAGTTGACAAACAGAGTGGTCTGGACCTGTTTATTTATGTCCAGCAGCCAGTCTGGAATTACAATTTCTTACTCGCTTCGAACTGAGCTGAGAGATTCGGATGGCGCTCGTCACTTTCAGTCTCCCGTTGATTTGCAGTTTCAGGTGTTGCAAGTGAAAAATTTGTTGTGGGTGCTGTACTTAAATTGGCAAAGAACTTGTTTCGGAGCTAAAGGCTTTGTGTTCGGAGATAGTGATATGAACCAGTAATAACGTAGAAAAGTAGCACGATTTACGAATTAGTTATCCACAGGAAAGATCACTGAACATTGAGCATCACAGTGTACAGCACCGACTGAATGTAATATGTAGGGGCATAAAGATTTATGCTCAAGCTAGACTTCAACTTCTTACGTGGATGCTTGCCAATTTACTCTGGATATTGGCCACGTGCCTGTGTGAGAAGGCATTTTATATTCGACTGAGTCGATCAGAATAACGTTACCCTGACACCCAACGTTCTTGATTGGCTGGCTGACACTTAAGGCGCGGGCAGGTTAAATTCATCCAACCACGATATTGGGACTGAACTAACGTTTTTTGGAGTACAACTAGTCGTGGAATCTTTTCGCGAAAAACAGGTGGCCTTACTAATATCAATTTCCAACATATAGATATATGTCTACATTAGGCATGAAAGGTTTAATAGCGAAGGTGTTTAATGTGGATGGGGGTGAAATAAAATAAAAAATTAGGCAGAGTAGGAATGCAATGGTAGAGAAAACGAGAGTACCCCGAGAAAGCCCACAGATTAACTGTAACGTCCGTCACGTTTCCCATATGTGAAATGCGGGAGATCGGTGGTCTGATCGCTACACCCTACACCACCGAGATCACCCAAGAAGGAGAAGAGAAATCACTAGATACCCTGCCATTCCGCGTTACAAGATCGCGCCAAGCTAGACTCCACAGTCCTCTACATACTGGAACAGGAGTCATTTGTTAATTGTCTGCGACCACAAGCAAAACTCATTCTCCTGTTTGACTCAGCAACATGTGGTGTAACTTCTACAGTGCTCAGTACTAACTATTGGTTCTGGGTCTTGCGGGGCGTTTCGGATGACTAGAGGTCCAAAGGCACAGGTGAAACTAGCATATACTTGTATGCCGTCTACCTTGGCACTGNAAAGGCACAGGTGAAACTAGCATATACTTGTATGCCGTCTACCTTGGCACTGAAATGTAATAGCAAATCACAAAGTACTTAAGAATACAGATGTGAAACAGTTGCTTATAACGTGAACTCCAGACGCACACACAAGCAAAATGGCTTCCCTGGGCAGAAGAATGGTGGAACGCTATTCGCCAACCAGCGCTTGGTGACCTACCCACTAGCCGGCAGCCCAGCCAATACGGAACCTTTCGCAACATGCAGTAGCCAATCAGACACAAGCCGAGACCTCGCGCAGCCAATCAGAGAATAGGTACGTTCACATAAAAGGAACCACCATGCAAATTCGTTTTTGTGTACTTTTCTACTCTGTAGTGAAATTATAGGGTCTCAAGAAAACACTTTTCTATCCAGTTGCATGTAGAAACCGTGATTTGAGTGTTAATAGCGCCAGTAAGGAACTGAGAGTGAGTGGTAAGCATTCAGAAACATAATTGTCATAATTTGCACTAAGACAAATCCATCACACGCTATAAAGAATTTTATAGGTCGTACAAAGCCGNAAACATAATTGTCATAATTTGCACTAAGACAAATCCATCACACGCTATAAAGAATTTTATAGGTCGTACAAAGCCGGAAGTCGGGAAATGCATTTTTTTTTTTGTTGCATACTAAATTCCAAGATGTTGTATTCCCGTTTGACTCCTACCACTAGCCGATGACTTGTGCGGTAAGATTGAAGGACGCTTTAGCTGAAAGCAGANTGTATTCCCGTTTGACTCCTACCACTAGCCGATGACTTGTGCGGTAAGATTGAAGGACGCTTTAGCTGAAAGCAGAGGTTCGACTGTTAAGTAACCCATCTATAGTAAAGAGGCCACACGGGTAAACGACGGGGTGTTACAGCGACATGTTCGGAAGCTCAGTGACGTCGTGGAAGGGTGTGGGGTTGGTGAAGTGGTGTGGAGTGATTTGGGCGGCTCTTAACATCGAGGTCTTGAGAGCTGACGAGGGTAAATTGAGGTGAATATGGAGCAGCTCCGGAACGCAAGGTTGGGGGGAACGGAATATTCCCGAGAAAACTCACCGACCAGCGGCATCGTCCGGCACGATTCCCACATATGAAAATCTGGTAGTGACCCAACCGAGAATCGAACCCTATTCACCTTGGTGGGGTGGGAGGCGAGTAGTTTCATTACTACACCACCGTCGAACTCGCAGTAGCTGAGGGATGCCAACATCCCAGGACAGCGGGCTTCTTGCTCGCTCGCAGACCCTCTCCCATCAGGCACAGCCCCGCAACGTGGCTGGCTAAATGTTGTTCAAGACAAAAATATTTCTTTTTAGATATTGAGGATATTTTATTTTTTCGTGACATGAATCGATGATAACATCATTCCATACCTCTGTTATTTTCATACGCACACCTATACCAGTTTTTTTTTTTTTGGCTCTTCAGTGTTTATATATGCATATACAACGTTAAATTATTTACCACTTATTTCATTCGTTTTTCAAAGTTATTTCCCACCATTTTATTTTTTGACTATTATTTCATATCACAACGGAAAAGTATGTCAGGTTTCAACGTTCCATGCAAATGTCGGCAACATTTATTTCCTTACTCTCTGCATCACTTTGAGATACTATTGCCTTGTTTCACTAGCCCAACGTCTGTTTCTCTGACAATGAAAGTACATAATTCGCCTATGAAGAGTTTCGTTTGTGTTTTATCCGATCACAAATGTATTAGGGAACCATAGAGTTATGGAGACTAACTTTCCATTAAATATTTTCACGAAAAATTACACACTGTAAATGAGCTAAAAATGTAGGAGAAAATGTAGCCTCTTGTATGCCCTTAAGGCGATTAGTGGATTCTATAATTTTATGTTTAAAATAAATTAAGCATTACGCAATACATTATTAATCCATTCTAAGTTGTAAAATGTGCATTTCATAAATTTTTAAAATTTATTATTTTAATATATTTTACGTAGAGTACCCTATATTTTGGCCACTGCAAATTTTAAAGTAATGATATTAAATGGCACTTGTTCACGATAATTGAAGAGACAAATCTTAGTATTGCCTTGAACTATAGAAAAGTTAAATTAAGACATATGTGTTGAACTTATTGTAAATTAAATATTGTACGATTTAATCCCAAAACATTGGATTATTTGGGCGTGTAGTTATAATTACTGCTTAGCAAAAGCGTTCATAAAAATATTTCAATATACCAAATAATGCTTTTACTTTCATTGGATTTTTGTTCCGTTATGATGTGAAGTGTGCGAGAACTTCTCAACTTCACACGATTGTCTTATGAATGTGCCTGGAACTTAGCTTCTGACTTCCCTACACTGTCTAGGTTCTAAGAGGCATTTTTACGCTTTAGTGATCATATCAGTTTAATAAAACTCGATTCCGAGTTGTGGCCATTTCAACCTCGCACCATTGGTCTTGATGGACGTCAGCGGAGGGAAGCTGAGCGGCAGATATCGCGCGATGGACCAGTGGAGGGTGGCATAACCGGTTGAGGGGCGGGAGAGGGAAATAGAGGGTGGGACCCAGGCCAGGCAGACGTGACGCCATCGTGTATACGTCTCCGTCGCCCCCCCCCCATCCACCCCCTGCACACCCACTTCTACCAAGATACCGCAACAGTGCGCACTAACGTCCCATATTCATCAAAGAACTGCGCTGCTCTTCTGTCCTTTTGGGGGGTTTACCCAGCTATCTGCCGGCCATATAAAACAATGGCGTGGCACTTGTCTGCTATAATCCTGACTCCTTATTAAACATTCCCTTCTTTCCTTTTCTAGCGTCAACACTGACCTTCACATACACAGGCCTGCCCCCTTGTCCACCGCATCAGTAACACAGAGTTTTAAGAAGTGGTGTGACAAACACTAATAACACCCGTGGGATTAACAAGTGTCTAATACTTTCATTGTGTTTTCATGCTAAAATGATAAAATACGGACTGCAATACAGAAGAGATGTGTGTTATTTTTTACCAATTTTACAAGTTGAATTCTGGACTTAATTAATCATCGTTAGTGGCACTAGGATTTTGTGAAATGATTGCCGTGTTTGCTACATTTCAATATTCTACATGCACACCTAAGGCTTTCTTTTGGTTATTGGTCTCGTGTTCTAGCAAGGATTAACTTTTTTATTTGTGTAGACCAATCAGAATAAGATTACCCCGATACTGAACATATAATTCTCACGCAGGCAGTTAGTTCTCTTAACAGTTAAAATCATGCAAAAACAAAAGTTGATCTGTGCAAAAGCGTTTGGAAATACATCCAGTCGTTAAATATTTTCGAGTAAATCAGCCGTCCCTAATTATCGTTCATATGTTCTGGGTATTATCTGTATTGTGTTTGATAATGTGGTGTCAAACCTGACTCATGTTTAAAAGTTCGTTCTTCCATCCTGGCTGGCTGTACTCTCACCATACTGCCTTACCACCACACATAGCACACAACAGGAGAATTCCAGTGCATTTTCTCCGTACACATACTCGTCCCATCTCAGTTATTAAATTAAGAGCCCAGTTATTCTCAGTGCATAAATATGGTGATCATATGCTTGGTTGATAACAAACACGTCATCTTATTTCGGTATATTTGTCATAACATTTTTCATTACATTTTAACTGTGATATTCTTAACGACGTTCTCTTGATTTTTTGCCTAAAACAGTTTTTTAAGCCAAGTTTGGTTAAATAAATTATATTTGCACTCCTCTGTACAGTTTAAGAAATTGTTGGCAAAAATACATTAAAAAATTTATTGTTATTTAATGTTACACAAACTTAAGTCCTATTTTTGTGCTGACGTACCGCTATTGATGAATATATTAGTTTTATTAATTCTCATAATAATGACTATTTATATTTTAGATAAGCCCTGTATTCAGCAAGTACAGCGGAAGTAACGAACGCACTGGTAATTCCACAGTTATTGTAAAAAGTCTTTCGTAATAAAACATACTAGTCGTGTAATTTCTACTGTCAGTAAATTTTTTCGACAAAACATTTGAGCACTCAGTCAATTTCAATACTTTAGATACATGAGAGAACTTTTATATTGTCATTTGCCACCTCCAGCATTAAAATACATTTCCACATTTAACTGAGTCACTCATAATGTGGTAAAATTGCCACTGAATCTCCTTTTAATACGTGTAAACAGTTAACACGCATAATAACATAATTCACGCAATCAAGGAAGCTAAATGATCCTACAATTCTTTGAAGTACATTTTGAGACGGGGTGTCTCATTTTCACCAGATTTTCTGCCTGCCCGCTACGTACAGCCCATCTAGCAACAGGTCTAAAACCTTTACTATCCAAGCCCGTACTTTCGCAAATTATTGCGAAATTGTATTCAACTACATGAAGCAAATTTCCTAAGTTTTGATGTGGAAACACAATGTCGTTTTCCTGCGCTACCCTGGGCAAGGCAGCCTTGGTGGCTGGTCAAGTTGGGGCAGCACTCCTAGGTGAAGTCGTTTTGGATGGTATTCACGCCACGGACAGAGCTATACTGCCAGCGCAGCGAATAGTCTCCAAACTCGCCACCTAGCAGCGCTAGTGTCGCCGTCACATGTTGGAGCGTTATCATGCGGAAGCACCGCAGCGCGGCATGTGGCGATATTTACAAGAAAAAGAGACTACTTTCTTATATTTCTGCCCTCTTATTGGCTAAATTAAAAAATTTAACGCTTTAAGCCCCTGATTAAGGAGGGGATTTTTTTTTTTTTTTTTTTTTTTTTTTTTTTTTTTTTNTTGGTGCTATAGAAGTAAGGGTAAGCTGCAGGCTCATTGAGAAGACGCTTCTGGACGTAATGTTAATATAAGTATTTAAGTATTATCGGACCATTCTGGTCATGGAATTAAAAGGGGACATTTGGGGGTCCCTCAATAGTTTGAAAATAATTTTTTGTAGAATTTTTCCCTGGATAGAGTTTGCTGTTTTAATGGATTGTAAATGGCTGTAAGTGTAAGGGAAAATAATCATTACAAGCCAAAGTATTTTGCTGTAAAAAATTATACAAGATGATATAATTTATGTGTGACCTTCGCTGTTTTTATAATTGTTAATTAAACCTTCTTGTATGGCACCAAAATGTTTCTTATATGAAAAATATATTTTCTAAACAAAACTACTCGTGTACATTTTAAGCCGCTCAACAAATACATATACCATGCTGCAAATAAAATGCAGTCGTTAAGAGATATTTTGAAAAGTGTAGCTTTGCTCCTTTGTCTCGCCCTGGTTAGCGCTACAGACCGTAGCAATTTTATGTATCGTTATATTTTTTTAAAAAAATCTTTAGTTAAACTTGCTTTCGTTATTGAATTATTTCAATTGTTACTTCACATGGTATTTGCCCGCCAATCACATACGTTCGCTTTCAGAGTAATACTATTCTGGCGGTCCCGAAAAAATAACACGATCAATAACTGAACAACGCAGGTGTTTAGAATACACAATAGTATTCACGAAATTCCCCAATACCTACAGACACTGGAAAAATTGCGAAAAACATTTTGAGCCACCAGACATGTGGTGACATTCTAGCTAGTTAATACTTTTATGATTGGATGATAAAGTTTTTTACTTGGCTAAGTTCTTTGCAAACCAGTCACAAACATTCAGCTTGATAGTATGAGAGTCCTCATTATTTCAATAAAACGGGACGGTAGCTTCATACATGCATACCATCTATAACGAAAGAAATCGGTAGCATATGTGTACAGTACGTTGAATTTTAGGAATCAAGTCAACTTTTCCAGAGATAAACCATCGTCTCTACCAATCCCTAGTCGCGGGCGCTTTAGAAACGCGTATTCGTCTGGTTATATATGCCACCTGCCTATCACATAGTCACAGCGGGAAACCTATCTGAAACGAAAACCGGGGGCTGCGGCAGATCTCCGTCGCGGAAGCGAATCGCAAAGATTGAGATGCCGGCTTTGCTGAAAGGGGGCGCGGAATAGGACGTGAAGGGAAGCCGAGGCTTTTTTTATTGATTCTGCCAAAGACTCCGCCACTCGTTCTGACTCTCCCTCTCCTCGACCTCCTCTCCACGTCTGGGCTTGTTTGTGTGTTTGCCGCGCCTGTTTGTGTGTTTGTGTGCTGCGCCGCGCCGAATAAAGGGAAGGACGGGCTCGCTAGGTCCCGAACTCCGCGCATAAACAAAAGTAAGGATAAACTACTACAGCAAGGTCGAACTCCCAAAGGATAATTCTTTCACAGGAGCACAAAAACACAACATATACGCCGTGCGCGAGTACTTGGCCCGTGAGTGATGTGTTGTGCAAACAATTTTCAACGCGTGGTAGAAAAAAAAGAGGGAAGTTCATCGGCAGAGACAGTCGGTTCTTTGCTGCATGACATTCTGGAGTTTGCTCAAAACTCTACACTCACGGTGCTGGGGCGTTGCAACTATAAAAGGAATTTTGATTAGTTATGGCTAATTTCTCGTGTTCATCGGAATCATTAGAAACATAACCTATAACTTCGACAGTCAGAGTTAAGGGAGGAAGGCTATGGCAATTTATCTGGTATCTGCTTATAGCTGGTGTCCAATAAAATTGTTCTATAAAATATTACTACACCTATGCTGGTTATGTGACCAGCACGTTGGGGAAAAAAACTTTTGTTGTAGCAAACTTAAACATCACATTTTATTATCATGTACGAAACAGAAATNCAGCACGTTGGGGAAAAAAACTTTTGTTGTAGCAAACTTAAACATCACATTTTATTATCATGTACGAAACAGAAATAAAGGGCTCATTTGAATGCTCATTATCTCTTTTGAAGCAAAACAGATAATGTTATATTACAAGGGATGTAGGAGCCCTGTAAGTAAGAGATACACGAGGATTTCCACATGAGGAGAGAGCTGGAAAATTTAGGGGCACTGGCAATGCCGGTCAATCCATGTACATATAGTACACAACTGTAAAGACATCCCAANCAGCACGTTGGGGAAAAAAACTTTTGTTGTAGCAAACTTAAACATCACATTTTATTATCATGTACGAAACAGAAATCAAGGGCTCATTTGAATGCTCATTATCTCTTTTGAAGTAAAACAGATAATGTTCTATTACAATGGATGTAGGAGCCCTGTAAGTAAGAGATACACGAGGATTGCCACATGAGGAGAGTNTAAACATCACATTTTATTATCATGTACGAAACAGAAATCAAGGGCTCATTTGAATGCTCATTATCTCTTTTGAAGTAAAACAGATAATGTTCTATTACAATGGATGTAGGAGCCCTGTAAGTAAGAGATACACGAGGATTGCCACATGAGGAGAGTGCTGGAAAATTTAGGGGCACTGGCAATGCCGGTCAATCCATGTACATATAGTACACAACTGTAAAGACATCCCAAGAGAGGCTGTACTGCTGTTTTTCTGTTTACACTGGACCTTTTGTATGTTTGTACTCAAAATAAACATTGTGCTCTTTACTCTTAAGCCTCAATTAGCCTTTCTTTATCAAGACTTTAGCTCATCGATCTCAACCTCAAGTAAAGACATTATACCTGTTAACTCTTCAAACATCTTTCCCTCGGTGACGCAACAGGCTGGTGTAAGGAACCATCCCAGCATTCACCTGGAATGGCTTTGTAGTGGAGTGGAGAGATTTGGGCAGTTCTCAATATCGAGGTCTTTAGAGCCAATTGAATGACTTCGGAAAACTATGGAAAACCGAAATCAGTATGGTCGTACAAGGAATCGAACCTTATTTCATCATAATACAAGTTTAATGTATAACAATACTGCACCCTCTTTCTTAGTCCAGAAAGACAATAATTGGTAGATNGGAATCGAACCTTATTTCATCATAATACAAGTTTAATGTATAACAATACTGCACCCTCTTTCTTAGTCCAGAGAGACAATAATTGGTAGATTGCGTATTCCAGCTGCGCAGCAACACAGTACCCAACATTGAACTGTCAAAACTACGTGGCTTGTAATTGTTTGCATAAATTTCCGCTTTTAAATGTTATTACATCGCCTCTGACGAAGTTAATGTAGCTAAGAAATATAGAAGTTAAGTTAGATCATTTGTTTGCAAAATCACGGGTGTTAAAAAAGAAACAACTGAATATGAACAAACATCCACATTAATGTTTGAACACTTAAACAGACCATTCTGCGGGGCAATCCCCGAGGCAGTGTCTAGGACATGAGTAGAAGATTAAAACCAATCTACCTTATCTTCAATATATGGCTTAAAATAATCACGCGCAAGAGTCGAGGTGTCTGTAATACCCGTGATGTGACGTCAGCTGCGGAATAAATATTATGTTGGTGATGTCACAACTAAAAAAAACCTATAGAGTTGTGAGCAAACAGACACACGTCGTGTCACTATGCCGGAGTCAGCACTTATTAAGGTTGAATTTGACTGTAAAAATGTTTGCTTGCTTTAATGTGCCGTTTCCTATTTCCAGTACCTGGTTTGGGGCATATTCTACGAATATGTTAAAGATAAATAAACTCCACGAGTTCCAACATAATTGGGGTTCTATTTGCAAAACTATGATAAGTAAAACTAATATAACCATCCAGCTAACGTTTATAAAAATAATGGTGGGGCCTATTTTGTTATGTGGAGCAGAAACACGGATAATGAAGAAGAAAGGGAAGCAGAAAACACACAGCTAGGGAAAGAATATTTAAGATACATCCGAGGTTAGTCGTCCA
Organism: Clitarchus hookeri; assembly: GCA_002778355.1. Classification (NCBI taxonomy): domain Eukaryota; kingdom Metazoa; phylum Arthropoda; class Insecta; order Phasmatodea; family Phasmatidae; genus Clitarchus; species Clitarchus hookeri. The sequence goes on along the minus strand of NQII01002573.1, from coordinate 326,335 downwards.
ACATTAATAAAATACATGAACGAAGAGTAAGACAAAATTTGAATATTATACAGTTAATCAAATAATACGGGGTAGCTAGAAGATATTGCTCGATGACGTGCAAAGAATGAATAAGGATACGCTCCCGAAACAAGCGTTAAGTTATCACTGTAGATGTCGAATAGTTTGGGGTAGACGCAGTAAGTAATGACTTTGAGACCAGACCAGACGTAATCGCCTTATTCAGGATAGATGATAATATGCGTGTTTCCTACGAGAACCTCGATATGAGCGGAAGGAGCTTGAAAGCTTCGTTTAAACTCTGCCAGTTCCCGTGTACACAATCGTGGACTAGTTGTGTAGGAGGGATATTTATGACACATGAATACAGGCTTCGTCTGTGAACATAACCTCCTTCAGGTAGTATTTTTGTTCGTCGATGTGACCAAGAATTTCAGTGACTTATACCATGCGTTTCTACATATCATCAGGTTGAAGATATATTCTTTCTTCATAGATTTATTTTGCAAACAAAAACTATCTTCAGATGTGCATAAACATTCAGCACCTCTTCTTTCTAACATTCGCCGTTTCCAAAATATAAACAATAAAAGTTGTAAACATATTTTTGAAACAATTTATATTATACGTAATTTCATGGAGTCTAGCCTGGTACGAAATTACCTCATGAAATAGTAGGGTTTTTACAAATAAATATTGTGACCGGACAGGTTAAGCCCTAAGTCCACCCGTGTAAATTTCCGGTTCAAACTTATAACCGCTAGAACGCATCTGGTAGACACTTGTTACTATTGGATTGTAAGATTTTTATTCCGGCAATAGGCTTGACTTAACTGCTTACAGCGTAAAACGCGAAGTGGAATTAGTCAATTAAGTATTCATAAACCGATACACTAAATACACTGAAAACGCAAATAATTACTTCGCTAATAAAAAATATATATATAAAAATTATTATTACGAATGTTTCCGTTTACATTTCCCAGACTTGATCGTATTCCATTACCTCTTCAATAACAAAAATTCCCTATGAACTAGTTGTTCCTTTGCCTGTTTAGAGTCGCATCTGTGTGCATCATACGTCTTTCTACTTCCAGCAAATCTCGCACATCAGCTGTGCGTGGTCTGAAGCACAAATACTCAATGCACTGGCGTCACGTTGGTGCAAATTTCTGGCGGAAACGTGCTGTAAATAAGGTTAAAAAAAAAGTGTTTCAAGGTTGTCATTAATTAGTGTATTCGTGTATCTAGGAGATACGTTGTGTCCGAAGTAAGTATTGTACGCTCGGTTTTCCGTTTCTTCAAAGAAGTTTTCTTATAACTGTCACATAATTTTACATTTTTGCCGGTTCGCGTTTAACTGGGCACTTTTGTTAAAAGCATGGCTTAAGATCTGCTTTTGTTCTAGTTTTGTAGCACACCGCCATATTTAAATTTGACTTTCCTATAAGCTCAAAAACATTGTTTATACGTCAGTTACGTGAAAACGTGAGTATATTAGGAGGTTACATGTGGTACTTACAAAACAATTTGTGCTTTAATGTGGATAAAGCCAATAAAAAGAGATAATTTATATGTCATAAATTTAAACGTTACACACACAATATAACTTGAAGACTTAGAAATATGTTACGTAATTCGTCGCCAACTTAACTGGGAGCCTGCATGCCAGCATGTACGGCAGAAAACGTGCAGTTAACAGCCAGTAGATTTTTCAAATGTTGACTTCGAAAATGCTTTCACTATACCGTGAACAGCATCTACAAAGACGAAACATTTCGGCCGGGTGTGATTTAAGTGGTAACCCTAAGCATATGGTGAGATACTGTTCTCCGCTCAATACGGCACCATGGTTAGTTAACTGCAGAGAGAGTATAATGAATATGCCGGTTTAGGGACATTGGCGTTCGGCGTTGGAGCTCGGTGCTATTCATGCTCTGTCATTCCGGTCAACCACCGGACATTTTGTTTCCTATGGTAGATATTAGTGACATTTGACCTTTAACCCCGGTGACCTTTGACCTTTAACCCCGGTGACCTTTGACCCAAAATTTAAAAAAATCCAATAATCCCTTAAAAAAAATAGAAAAACCATGGTAAAAGAATTGTTTTATTTATTAAAAAATTATTAAATAAATGATTTCAAATTAAATATTAAAAATATTTTAAAAACTTACATTTCTGGAGGTCACACCAGCACCACGCACACAACCCCATCACTACCCTCATCGCCACTCCCCCTTACAATAAATTTAATTGCCCAATTGCCCCCGCCAATTACTCACCTTCGTTCGACCAATTAGTCGTATTCGCTCCACCCACACCCATGTTTCTCCTTGCCCATTTGCTCCCACCGATGATTCTCANTTTAAAAACTTACATTTCTGGAGGTAACACCAGCACCACGCACACAACCCCATCACTACCCTCATCACCACTCCCCCTTACAATAAATTTAATTGCCCAATTGCCCCCGCCAATTACTCACTTTCGTTCGACCAATTAGTCGTATTCGCTCCACCCACACCCATGTTTCTCCTTGCCCATTTGCTCCACCGATGATTCTCGTTGGCTAATTGTTAATTTGTTTTCGGAAACCTTACTTTGACCAATTAGTCGTCATCACTCCACCCTGGCCCATGTTCCTCGCTAACTAATTGCCCCACACCCTCAATCACCTTCCAAATATATTTAATTGCACAATTACTCGTCATCGCTCCAACACCACCCATGATTCTCATTGGCTAATTACTCGCATTCGTTTAACTCCCTCCACCCATGAATCTTATTAGCCAATTAGTCGGCAGGCCTCAAACGTTACACTTTCGCTAATATTGTTTGCTTGACCAATTGGTGGATCAATTACTCATATTCGTTCCACCCTCCACGCACCCAACATCAATTACTCATATTCGTTCCACCCTCCACGCACCCAACATCAATTACTCGTATTCGTTCGACCCTCTTACCACCTCATATTTGCTCATTCCGCCGTATGCAGCCATCTTGGTGGTTTGTTCTTTTGTCATTTGTTTACATTTTTAACATCTAGGTGGCGTTATTTTCTCGATTTCGTCACCAGGCGAGCAGTCAATTTAGATACCAGGAAGCCACCATACTTTATTATGTTTTTTAAAGTATAGGTGGTGCTGTCAGTACCCTCCATGTTAGAGTCTATATTCAACAAATAGGAGGCGTTAAATACTCTATTTCACTGCCAAGCAAGCTGTCGGTACTCACCCATTCTGGCGATTTAGACGCAAAGTGAGCTGTCGGCACTCATATTTATAGTCATAGGAAAAAGTGTAATTTTTAATTATACTTAAAAAATTATTTTCCCAATAAGCGCTATAATTACATGCATAAATAATTAAATCAATATTTTTTGTACTAAAAATTATAATTAAGACTTATCAAACAAATTTATTTTCCATGCTAACTAAATTACAATTGAAATTTAGTACTTATTCTGTTAACCCTCACCCCACCACTTAAGTCCGACCAAATATTCACCACCGCTTAATCCCTTATCACTGCCGCTCTTGTTTTATATATGCATATATATATTTAAAACCACGGAATTAAAAATCTGCTCAAATTTGGAGTTTCAGTTCGGGCCAGCTAGTCTCTGTAGGACTGTGTATACTAAAGAACTTTTTTTTAAATTTATATATTCACCATCGATCTAATTTGCAATAACGTTACCTCAGTACCCGTGCTGCTACTGCAACACCTCGTTTGCATTCACCAAATGTGCTCCAAGACACGAAAAGTATGTGTGTTCGAATAATGCACATTGAGTGGCATATAAATGTGGAAACTGTGGCGTGGCATTTGCTAGACGCGCCCACGTAGCTGTAGAACCTTTACATGCGAAAATCCGTATTTTACAGTCTCCTTCACCGCAGCGTACGAGTGTAATTCCCAGAAAACCAATGGTTCAGGATGAGTATCCACCATCGTGCCAGTGACCATCACGCCCAAGAATTGTGCCATTGTCTGGATTGGCTAATGACAATTGTTTCGCAGAGATCCAAACTGCATTCCAACAAAGTCTAAATACCTATGTCTCCACAACGAGAGTGGGTATTCGAAGGATTTTTGCCCAATTTTAGCTCGAATGGGTTAAAAAATCGCTGTTGGCTCTTCACATAAACACGACACCGATAAAATTTAACGTATGGCTCGAACGCAGCTTTGCAAAACCGACCCCATTCAACGAAAGAAAGGTATTCGAATCGAAAGGCAAGATATCGAAGAAACTGTAAAACCTCATACTGTAAATATACGACACGAGAAAGAAGCTTACAAACAACGTGTTTCGGGGCAAATATTAACGAAAAATCAATCACCGAGTGCCCCTTCCCTTCTATGTAAACAACGTGCTTGGCCACTCAGAAAAACATTTGTTAAAAATTAATGTTGGAAAAAATTATGTGCCATGTACGGATGCGTTATGCAGCTTTCGCTAAAGAAATCATGACTCTAAAAACCCAAAAACAGAGTTAGAACCACTTCGCTACCCATGCGGTATGCGATATGCACAGTGAAGTATAGGCATCTAGGCATAGACACTCATCTTTAAAAACCTTTCCTCCCGAGTGTGAAATTAGTTCATTAGGAAATTTGGGCAGCGGGAAAAAAATATCCATATGGTAACTCTACGTGTGGCATTATCTATAAATAGTATAAAACAAAGTCACTTATCCGCGTCTGACTGTGTATTCGCTTAGTACGTCTAAACTACCAGATGGATTTTGATGTGTTTTTCAACATCATTTTGAGAATTTCTTGAGGAAGGTTTTGGTGTATAAAACATTTATATTTAATTTATGAATAGGTAATAAATGTCGAACCGTTTGTAATCAAGTCGTCAAATACCGCTTGTAGGGCGCTTACATGGCTTGCGCTGACTAAACCATAAGAGATACATCAAATAAATGTACTATAGAATTGTTGCTCTCAAAACGGTCTACAGAAAAGTNATATTTTAAAAACTTACATTTCTGGAGGTAACACCAGCACCACGCACACAACCCCATCACTACCCTCATCACCACTCCCCCTTACAATAAATTTAATTGCCCAATTGCCCCCGCCAATTACTCACTTTCGTTCGACCAATTAGTCGTATTCGCTCCACCCACACCCATGTTTCTCCTTGCCCATTTGCTCCACCGATGATTCTCGTTGGCTAATTGTTAATTTGTTTTCGGAAACCTTACTTTGACCAATTAGTCGTCATCACTCCACCCTGGCCCATGTTCCTCGCTAACTAATTGCCCCACACCCTCAATCACCTTCCAAATATATTTAATTGCACAATTACTCGCCATCGCTCCAACACCACCCATGATTCTCATTGGCTAATTACTCGCATTCGTTTAACTCCCTCCACCCATGAATCTTATTAGCCAATTAGTCGGCAGGCCTCAAACGTTACACTTTCGCTAATATTGTTTGCTTGACCAATTGGTGGATCAATTACTCATATTCGTTCCACCCTCCACGCACCCAACATCAAATACTCATATTCGTTCGACCCTCTTACCACCTCATATTTGCTCATTCCGCCGTATGCAGCTATCTTGGTGGTTTGTTCTTTTGTCATTTGTTTACATTTTTAACATCTAGGTGGCGTTATTTTCTCGATTTCGTCACCAGGCGAGCAGTCAATTTAGATACCAGGCAGCCACCATTCTTTATTATGTATTTTAAAGTATAGGTGGTGCTGTCGGCATCCTCCATGTTAGATTCAATATTCAACAAATAGGAGGCGTTAATTACTCTATTTCACTGCCAAGCGAGCTGTCGGTACTCACCCATTCTGACGATTTAGCAGCAAAATGAGCTGTTGGCACTCATATTTATAGTCATAGGAAAAACTGTAATTTTTAATTATACTTAAAAAATTATTTTCCCAGTAAGCGCTATAATTACATGCATAAATAATTAAATCGATATTTTTTGTACTAAAAATTATAATTAAGACCTATCAAACAGCTAACTAAATTACAATTGAAATTTAGTAGTTATTCTGTTAACCCTCACCCCACCACTTAAGTCCGACAAATTATTCACCACCTCTTAATCCCTTATCACTGCCGCTCTTGTTTTATATATGCATATATATATTTAAAACCACGAAATTAAAAATCTGCTCAAATTTGGAGTTTCAGTTCGGGCCAGCTAGTCTCTGTAGAACTGTGTACACTAAAGAACTTTTTTTTTAATTTATATATTCACCATCGATCTAATTTGCAATAACGTTACCTCAGTACCCGCGCCGCTACTGCAACACCTCGTTTGCATTCACCAAATGTACTCCAAGACACGAAAAGTATGGGTGTTCGAATAATGCACATTGAGTAGCATATAAATGTGGAAACTGTGGCGTGGCATTTGCTAGACGCAATAACTTGCAGAGACATGCAAAAAACCCGCGTAGATTTAGAACCTTTACATGCGAAAATCCGTATTTTACAGTCTCCTTCACCGCAGCGTACGAGTGTAATTCCCACAAAACCAAAGGTTCAGGATGGGTATCCACCATCGTGCCAGTGACCATCACGCCCAAGAATTGTGCCATTGTCTGGATTGGCTAATGACAATTGTTTCGCAGAGATCCAAACTGCATTCCAACAAAGTCTAAATNGTATCCACCATCGTGCCAGTGACCATCACGCCCAAGAATTGTGCCATTGTCTGGATTGGCTAATGACAATTGTTTCGCAGAGATCCAAACTGCATTCCAACAAAGTCTAAATACCTATGTCTCCACAACGAGAGTGGGTATTCGAAGGATTTTTGCCCAATTTTAGCTCGAATGGGTTAAAAAATCGCTGTTGGCTCTTCACATAAACACGACACCGATAAAATTTAACGTATGGCTCGAACGCAGCTTTGCAAAACCGACCCCATTCAACGAAAGAAAGGTATTCGAATCGAAAGGCAAGATATCGAAGAAACTGTAAAACCTCATACTGTAAATATACGACACGAGAAAGAAGCTTACAAACAACGTGTTTCGGGGCAAATATTAACGAAAAATCAATCACCGAGTGCCCCTTCCCTTCTATGTAAACAACGTGCTTGGCCNATTGTGCCATTGTCTGGATTGGCTAATGACAATTGTTTCGCAGAGATCCAAACTGCATTCCAACAAAGTCTAAATAGCTATGTCTCCACAACGAGAGTGGGTATTCGAAGGATTTTTGCACAATTTTAGCTCGAATGGGTTAAAACATCGCTGTTGGCTCTTCACATAATCACGACACCGATAAAATTTAATGTATGGCTCGAACGCAGCTATGCAAAACCGACCCCATTCAACGAAAGAAAGGTATTCGAATCGAAAGGCAAGATATCGAAAAAACTGTAAAACCTCATACTGTAAATATACGACACGAGAAAGAAGCTTACAAACAGCCTGTTTCGGGGCAAATATTAACGAAAAATCAATCACCGAGTGCCCCTTCCCTTCTATGTAAACAACGTGCTTGGCCNGTTTCGGGGCAAATATTAACGAAAAATCAATCACCGAGTGCCCCTTCCCTTCTATGTAAACAACGTGCTTGGCCACCCAGAAAAACATTTCTTAAAAATTAATGTTGGAAAAAATTATGTGCCATGTACGGATGCGTTATGCAGCTTTCGCTAAAGAAATCATGACTCTAAAAACCCAAAAACAGAGTTAGAACCACTTCGCGGTATGCGATATGCACAGTGAAGTATAGGCATCTAGGCATAGACACTCATCTTTAAAACCTTTCCTCCCGAGTGTGAAATTAGTTCATTAGGAAATTTAGGCAGCGGGAAAAAAATATCCATATGGTAACTCTACGTGTGGCATTATCTATAAATAGTATAAAACAAAGGCACTTATCCGCGTCTGTCTGTGTATTCGCTTAGTACGTCTAAACTACCAAATGGATTTTGATGTGTTTTTCAACATCATTTTGAAAATTTCTTGAGGAAGGTTTTGGTGTATAAAACATTTATATTTAATTTATGAATAGGTGATAAATGTCGAACCGTTTGTAATCAAGTCGTCAAAAACCGCTTGTAGGGCGCTTACATGGCTTGCACTGACTAAACCATAAGAGATACATCAAATAAATGTACTATAGAATTGTAGCTCTCAAAACGGTCTACAGAAAAGTNGCTGACTAAACCATAAGAGATACATCAAATAAATGTACTATAGAATTGTTGCTCTCAAAACGGTCTACAGAAAAGTCAGGGACAGCATATGTTTATCTTTTAAGGATGACTCACAGTAACCATTTTTGTCTTTCAAAGTATCATTGTAAAAACTAAATTGTTACCGGGCGAAGCCGGGTCGGTTCGCAAGTCATAATATAAAACTTTTTATACGGATAAGTAATGCACGTATAGAAAGTAATGCAGGAAAACAATCATATAACGTGAGGTGGCGCTAGCTTAAAGGTACACCTACCACAAAAAAAACTGTTTGCCTTCAGCAAACCAAATTTCAGTATTTCCATACATTCACATGCGCTCGCTCCATTAAGAGATATATCCGATCCGCGGTAAAACCACCCTCGTCACCACTTTTCGGGGTCGCTAACACACTGCTACGTGACTTTATCCGAATGAAAAGTCACATGCGAGCATGCGTATGAATATGTGTGTGGCCGCTACGCCAGCAGCTGTCAATAATATTCCCTTTTTATGAATTACGCAAATAAAAACTCAGTTTTATTCCCGAGATGCTAATATCCCATGCAGATTTATATCTAAATGTGAATTCCAGTAGATACGCGCATGCAGTTCTCATTCACCAACCTTCAATCTCATCGAGACATACGTATAAGGAAAGACTTTACAAGTGCGAAGAAAATTAGATCATATTGCAGCCAGTCCATTTCGTAGGCTATGAGATATTAGAGTTATGTTAATGCTTTCGAATGTTAAAAAAATTAACTATATGTATACATTTATTGTAACTAAATGCTAGCCGAAACCCCTACTTTGTTTTTTTTTTTNGTTAAAAAAATTAACTATATGTATACATTTATTGTAACTAAATGCTAGCCGAAACCCCTACTTTGTTTTTTTTTTTTCATATAAAAAAATCAATTGTGAAATTTTTTATTAATTCCGGTGAAACCAAAGATATTTTATGATGATATAAAGCTAAGAAATAAGGGGAAAAATTGTACATTCTCCATTTGCGCATACGTCAAACACACACACACAGAGCGAGACTGATAGACATATTAAAATCTATTAAGACAAAAACGTACTTAAAGAAGTTGTTANAACACACACACACAGAGCGAGACTGATAGACATATTAAAATCTATTAAGACAAAAACGTACTTAAAGAAGTTGTTACGAGTGCCATTACAGAATAAATGCGTATGTACTTGCATAATATGAGATTTTGTATCTTCGTGGCATCACGAGGTTCTGATAGAGGACATGTCTGTTAGCAAGCATCAGAACACTTTCTCGGTATGACGGAGGCGCACGAAGTTTGTCACAAAAATGAACACCGATAATGGGTGATTTGGCTCTCGCTTCTGACCTTTCTAAAATGTATCGTTCGTATATCTATGTGATACACTGGCATGCCTGGGCTGAAAAATTGCCAACGTGCGTATGCATCTCAGCAGATTCATAATTATCTAAGGACTATTTTAAAATCGGTATTTAGCTGTGATATTATAACGCGTGCTCNGCATCTCAGCAGATTCATAATTATCTAAGGACTATTTTAAAATCGGTATTTAGCTGTGATATTATAACGCGTGCTCAGTAAATCAAAAAAATATATATTAGGTGACTACACTGTATTAATTTTTTTTTACAATGGGAGGACCTTGGTGTGTAAACATAGACTTTTACTCTTAAGGTTCAAGATTAATAAAACTTAAAACCCTAGGGGTTTTTTCACCTCGGAATATCACTTCGATTCGGAAATTAAAATACCTGGCACTGTTCGGGGCGTGAAGTGTATTATCTCAAGTTAGTTACTAATAATTTTACAGTATTTTCGATATTTTACCCTTCAATTCAAATACATTCCTTTCGTGAATGGGGTCGGTTTTGAAAAGCTGCGTTCGAGCCATACATTAAAATGTATTGGTGTCGTGTTTATGTGGAGAGTCAACAGCGATGTTTTGCCCCATTCGAGCTAAAATTGTGCAAACATCCTTCTAATACCCGCTCTCGTTGTGGAGACATAGGTATTTAGACTGTGCTGTAATGCAGTTTTGATCTCTACAAAACAGTTGCCACTAGCTAATCCAGACAACGGCACAATTCTTGGGCACGATGGTTTTGTGGGAATTACACTCGTACGTTGAGGTGAAGGAGACTGTACTCGACGGATTTTCGTATGTGAAGGTTCTACATCTACGCGGGTTTTTTTGAATGTCTCTGCAAGTTATTGCGCCTAGCAAATGTCACGCCACAGTTCCAACATTGATATGCCACTCAATGTGTATTATTCGAACACCCATACTTTTCGTGTCTTGGAGCACATTTGGTGAATGCAAACGAAGATTTACAGTAGCGGCACGGGTACTGAGATAACGTTATTGCAAATTAGATCAATGGTAAATATATAAATTTAAAAAATATAAGTTCTACTATCGTATTTTATTATATTAAACAGTCCTACAGAGACTAACTGGCCCGAACCAAAACTCCAAATTTGAGCAGATTTTTAATTTCGTGGTTTTAGTGAGATATATACATATATGCGTATTACGTGCACGTTTCATAATATCATGCGATTCGAGGGAATTAAATATCTGAACTTACCAGTCATTATGCGAGGGGGAGAGAGTGATCTGTCACCTCTGGCATCAGACGAGAAACTGTGCCGAGGGTCGACATTGTTCCCATTAAATACTTTCCCCACACTAATACGCTCTAGCAGACAATGCTGAAAACAAGAGCGGTAGTTATAAGGGATTAAGTGGTGGTGAATAATTAGTCGAACTTAGTGGTGGGGTGAGGGCTTACAGAATAAGTACTAAATTTCAATTGTAATTTAGTTAGCATGAAAAAGAAATTTGTTTGATAAGTCTTAATTATAATATTTAGTACAAAGAATATCGATTTAATTATTTATGCATGTAGTTATAGCGCTTATTGGGAAAATAATTTTTTTAATAGAATTAAAAATTACACTTTTTCCTTTGACTATAAATATGAGTGCCAACAGCTCACTTTGCTGCTAAATCGTCAGAATGAACGGGTACCGGCAGCTCGCCTGGCAGTGAAATGGATAANTTATAATATTTAGTACAAAGAATATCGATTTAATTATTTATGCATGTAGTTATAGCGCTTATTGGGAAAATAATTTCTTAAATAGAATTAAAAATTACACTTTTTCCTTTGACTATAAATATGAGAGCCAACAGCTCACTTTGCTGCTAAATCGTCAGAATGAACGGGTACCGGCAGCTCGCCTGGCAGTGAAATGGAGAANAGCCAACAGCTCACTTTGCTGCTAAATCGTCAGAATGAACGGGTACCGGCAGCTCGCCTGGCAGTGAAATGGAGAAATTAACGCCACCTATTTGTTGAATATAGAATCTAACATGGAGGGTGCCGACAGCACCACCTATACTTTAAAAAACATAATAAAGTATGGTGGCTGCCTGGTATCTAAATCAGCTGCTCGCCTGGTGACGAAATCGAGAAAATAACGCCACCTAGGTGTTAAAAATGTAAACAAATGTCAAACGAACAAACCACCAAGATGGCTGCATACGACGGAATGAGCAAAGGTGAGGTGGTAAGAGGGTCAAACGAATATGAGTAATTGATGTTGGGGGCGTAAAGGGTGGAGCGAATGTGAGTAATTGATCGACCAATTGGTTAAGCGAACATAGTTAGCCAAAGTGTAACATTGGTGGCCTGCTGACTGATTAGCCAATGAAAATAATGGGTAGGTTGGAGTGAATACGAGTAATTGTGCAATTAAATATATTGGAAGGGGTTGGAGGGTGTGGGGCAATTAGCTAATGAGAAACATTAGGGGGTGAAGCGAACGCCACTAATTGGACGAACGAATGTGGGTAATTGGTGGGCGCAATTGGGCAATTAAAAATATTTGAAGGGGGTACGACGATGAGGGGAGTGAAGGCTGTGGTGACGGTGGTGCGGGAAGACCTCCTAAGATGAAAGTTTTTTTTATAAATTATTTAATACTTAATGTTTAGTAATTTTTTATTAAATTCGTTTACAATTTTTGGGGATTCTTTTTTAATTTTTTTAATTTTTTGAAATTTTTTTGAATTTTTTTTGTTAAAGTTTACTAGGGTTAAAGGTCAAACGTCACTGATATCCAACATGGAGAATAAAATGGCCACAAGTTGACCGGAATGACAGAGCATGAACATCTTCAAGCTCCGACGCTGAACGCCGATNGTCAAACGTCACTGATATCCAACATGGAGAATAAAATGGCCACAAGTTGACCGGAATGACAGAGCATGAACATCTTCAAGCTCCGACGCTGAACGCCGATGTCTCAAAACCGGCATAATCATTCTATTAGAAAGGAATCATATCGGGGGAAAGTATGTTTCTGTTCCTGCTTTCCAACACAATTAACTTCGTCGTGCTGATCGAGTTCCTATGTTTTTGGTGGTGTCTCTGGGTTCTCNATTCTATTAGAAAGGAATCATATCGGGGGAAAGTATGTTTCTGTTCCTGCTTTCCAACACAATTAACTTCGTCGTGCTGATCGAGTTCCTATGTTTTTGGTGGTGTCTGTGGGTTCTCCCTCCGTTCATCTGTCGCCAATTTGCGGTGTCTTTACCGTCCCCGAGGGCTTTGCCGTGTTCCGTAACTCGTCGATCGGAGGTCTAATGAGCCTTGCTGCCTAGTGACGACCGTGGTGAAGGAGGAAGGTAATTCAATCCGGTGCGATGACGCCATCCGCGAGTTTGGTGGGCTGGGGGGGGGTATTGGCATTCGGCACACGTCCTAGTCCTTCCACGATGCCATTGCTGCGTGTGCCTCGATTTTAAAGGGAATCCCTAGTAAAATACTCTCTGGAGAAGCAGAGTTTGCGCGTATACGTGTATCTCAGTACACAAATCTTCTATCAATACGATTTTTATCTAGGAAAGGTAAAAAAACATTTTACTTCCGTCACTTGTACTTGTATACAATTGAATATATTCGAGGAGAAAAAATTGTGAAAATGAACGAAAATAACATATNGGGGGGGGGTATTGGCATTCGGCACACGTCCTATTCCTTCCACGATGCCATTGCTGCGTGTGCCTCGATTTTAAAGGGAATCCCTAGTAAAATACTCTCTGGAGAAGCAGAGTTTGCGCGTATACGTGTATCTCAGTACACAAATCTTCTATCAATACGATTTTTATCTAGGAAAGGTAAAAAAACATTTTAATTCCGTCACTTGTACTTGTATACAATTGAATATATTCGAGGAGAAAAAATTGTGAAAATGAACGAAAATAACATATGTGTGACTTTCCAGTGCAGTTTCATGAAGAGAAAGGAGAAGAGTACAAAGTATCATCAGCAGTGTAATCCATTCGCTAATATCGCGTGTATTAATATCCTACTGATACGTATCTATTTTGTGAGGAATTCAGCTTCCTCGCAAGACATATAGCAGCAGTCTTCGGAGGGCTCGCCGCAAGGTTTCCTTGTGGCCAGGCGTGACCTTAAGGCGTTTAAAATTTCCTACTAAGGATTCCCCTTAAGTTCACTCATCCTACTAACGTCCGCGCGATAGAATCTTCTTCCCTCCTAAGGTAAAGATAAGACAGACTGATTTTCGTCTTCTGCACATGTCTGCAGTATTTGCGCGCGATTTTCCGATAGCAGGGATCCCGACGTTACTCCGATTAATTTATCTTAAGGATAAATGTTAAACAATTGTAAAATTTCTGGGCATAGTAAGTGGACGGTAATTTATATTAAATGCCTAGATACGCCCGATTTCCACGAAAATATTTTGTAACTAGTTGTATTTCTAAACTCTTAAGCTTACGTCCAATTTTCCAAAAAAATCTTCAATGTTTATTATATTTGTTGGTGTTTTACATGGAGCTCAGCTCCTTTTTTGTTCATTAGGGAATGCGTTTTCGCATACTGTTTTTTTCACAATCGATTTCATTTAGGGGCCCAGGTAAACTTATTTTGTGAGTGTTTTGCTTTAACCTGACACAGCACTTGTTTCTTTATCACAACCAGTGAGCTTTATGCTTTGAGATAGGCTATAGAAATAAGAACTATTCATATTTTAGTACGCCAATATGGATTACTAATCAATTATTCACAAGGAATTTCATTGGGGATTGAGCCTATCAGTGTACAGGACTTGCCAAAAATAACCTTCCCTACGCATTGAGCGCTCAATTTTCAGACAAGATAATTTATAGCGGTACATGTTGACGGTTTCCTGGGATTCAACGTACTGTGCATGTACANACATGTTGACGGTTTCCTGGGATTCAACGTACTGTGCATGTACAGCAGTTTTCTTTCCTTATTTGCTGCCGTGCATGTATGAAACTGCAATGTCATGCAATTGACCGAATGAGGATTCTGATATTGCAAAGCGGGACGTTTTTGATCGGGCTGCAAAGCACTCAGCCAACTTAAAAACAAGAAAAAAATTAGCTAGTGTTATCATAGTTACGTTGGCTGAAAAAAATTCCGCGATTTCCTGCTAATTTATCTAACCANAAAAAAATTAGCTAGTGTTATCATAGTTACGTTGGCTGAAAAAAATTCCGCGATTTCCTGCTAATTTATCTAACCAATAGAGTTACTATAATTTAGTTTTGTAATTTGGTGACTGCGTAGGTGTCCCAGAAGTATGGTTGGAGTAACGATGACTCACGCATGTGTGTTGTGTCTCGGCACACACTTGCGCGCCGGTAGGTGCCTGAAGGCCTGAAGACCAGGCTGTAATGGTTGTAAGGTGTGTGTCACTGGGAGCCACTCAGAGGCGCTATACCTGGCGGGAGTGTCACTGACTGTTTGGCAAAGACTAAAGGTTCTCACTTTTTGGCTGGATGTGCTTGCTTGATGGACCTGAGTGACGTCGAGGCTAGATGCCCATGTGGATGGTGGGCAGGTGTCCCTGGTTACGAGTGTGATTAGCTCGGCTGGACCGGTGGTGGGAGGAGGCGGGCAACCATCCTGTAATTGGGTGTAAGGCGAGGCAAGCTTTTGGGGGCCGAATTGAGGCGATTTAGGCAGTCCCTCTACAGCAGAGTGCTGAGGATAGCCCCTGATTGATTGCCCTAAAGGCCTAGTTGGTAAGGTGTTGACGTCAATAAAGCACCCCTGACGTCCGGCTCCACTATTCGTCTGGGAGCTTGAGTGGCACATTTGGTGGGACAAGCCAGTTACCTGCCTTTGGTAGCATATCTGGGAGAAAACCGGAAAACCGGGGCACCAAGCTGTAATTGCTCTAAAGTGCGTTCCATTGGACCCTACTGTGGCGGGTATGGGGCTGTCTGGGACCGTACATAGTAGGGGCATCCCTGACTTGAGCGAGAGTAGATATATAATGAGAGTTCTGGGGCAGAGGGTTGGTGGTTATGAAGGTAGGAGCCATATAGAATCGGGCAGTGGATCAGTAGTGACATCTGGCGGTGGACTAATAGTGGCATCTAGCAGTGGGCCAGTGGACTAACCTTTGACCTAGAATTTCCCTCAAAATGTCCCGAATTTCCTTCCAAATCTGCACAATTTCCTGCAAAAAGTTTTCTTGCCCAAATTTTCATGAGTCATTCAGTCCGACAAAGGCATGACCTTGTTTCAAGAATGCTCCAGTTCATGCTCTGTCATTCTGCCTTGGACAGGAGTGTGGGGTGTCCGAGTCCCGGAACCATCCGCCATATTGTATTGTTGTATTGAATCACAACCATATTGTATGACCTTGACATTTGACCTTGACCTCAAAATTTCCCATTTTCTCTGAGAAACACTCCAAATTTTTAGAATTTACCTCAAAATTTCTTGATTGTCCCTTTAATCTGCAAATATTCCTGTAAAAAGTTTCCTTACCCAAAATTGTATGAGTCGCTTAGTCTAAAAATAGCATGACCTTGTTTCAAAAATGGTCCAGTTCATGCTCTGCCATTATACTTCATGCTCTGTCATTCCACCTCGACATCTTGTTTCTAGATATGATATGGGTTTCAGCATAGGTTTTAATTATGTATACATAAAATATATATAAATCATAATTTTCCAAAATGTTATACTCATGGGTATCTCTACGCGATATGTTTGTGTTCATTATGTTAACTCCTGCAGCAGGTATGTTCACAAGGCACTGAAAATAACTTTTAATTTGTTTTATAATTACAACCAGTGCTCTGAATTTTTTATTAATATAAATTATAAACAGTATAGGCACGAGTATTCGAGAGATAATTAAATATATAATAAGTGTAAGATGACAACTCATGTCGGGAAGGATGGTTCACTCATAAAATGTATAATATCAGCAATGAGATGTTTCATATGCAAAAGCCTGCTAAATACTCTTTTATTTTAGCTACTGTAATAATTTACTTTATACTTGTATGCATAAATAATAGTAAATTAATAAGTTTTTCTCTATATAATAGCAAATTATATATCAGCAAAGTTCTTTTCACACATTAAAAGTGCATGCCTACACCCTGTGGCGAGCAATACCATTAGCTTCCAGTATTTCGGTCTCAACAACACATTCCAATGACACCTTTATCCACAGTCCAGGAAGTAGGGGCAAGTGCTTGCCTACACACTGGAGTGATCAATCCTGACTTCATATTTTTTTATAAACATACCAAATACTCTGATTTTTTTTTCATTTATAGCACTCAAATGAGAATTAGTATGTAACACTTATTTTCCAAGTACTTGTGAAAAAGTTTTCTTTATACTTGTACATATGAATAATTGTCAGTAAAGAAGTTATTTTACTTGTATGTGTATGAATAAAAAGGTAACTATATCTTAGAAATAAAACAAACTGGGTAATTTTAAAAGTCAAATTTATTTAAACAATTACTTATTACAAATATATATTCTTGAACAATACTGCATTTAATAGTTTCTTCAGTGATGGTCTACTTTGGGTAGAAGGCCCACGTTATCAATTGTCCTCACTTTTACTGTGCGAATGGACTTGGTCCTTTGCACGAGGCCTAGAACCAAGCTCATTCATACAGTTCCCCAGATGTTGGAACCGCAGCTACGCAAAATACACTTGCAGAAGCACTATGGAGATTTATGTTTTCCTTTATACTTAATTTTAAATACATTTATTTGAAATATCAGAATTTTCAGTTTATTAAACTTCTCTCGACTGCCTTGCAAGTGCATATTATGTAGGTGGTTTACAACGTTGTTGACATGAAAGCCACAACCCCTAAAAAAAACTAAAGCAGACAAAGGAATGCACAGAAAGACGACAGCCAAAGAAGAAGAGTAAAGAAGACAGATAGAGGAAAAAATTGGTTTGGGATAGCGCATAAAAGAAGATGAAAAGCAAGTACGATACTACCACCAGTAACTGCAGTGCATATGTGACTGACATGAATACCATTTCACATTCACAATTAATAAGTGTTTGTAACCTTCCAGGAAATAGCTATAAACCTCAGATGGGAGGCTTAACATAGATGACAAATCCTTGTACATGAGAAAAATTGCGGAAGTGACATGGTAGTCACATCATATAAAACTGAAACAATGCTCCGGGTTATATTGGCGATACAACTGACAAGACGATGTCTTTCTTGCATGGGCTACAGTGTGCTCTGGAAAAAAAAACTTAAAAGCAATTAAATTCTACTATTAAAATTTAGACATTTCGATCAATTGTGAGAAAAATATAGATGTAGGAATGGAATTATCTCTGCTTCAACATGACTGGGGAGAGGTATTTGCATTTCATAATTTTTTTTTTCAATAAAAAATAATTAAAACTCTTTATAGCCATAGGGTAGAGTATGCACAGTCATTCATTAATTTACTATTATCGTCCATCCAGGACAATGCTAGCTTATTACTGCACTTGGTATGAACCTGATGAAGGTGTGATTTGACAGTATTTGCATGAACTCTTATTTGTGTTTGTTGTAATAATACATTCCTGTAATCATTATGTGTTAACTTATTTTTTATGGTAGATTTCAGGAGGCCTGTAGCCTTTTATATTGTTTTTTTATGCATTTGTAGCTATACAATTTAGCCCTCAGACCAACAAATTCATACATATCATTCCCACCACACTCATCCTTAAATTTTCCCACCACTTTCTTGTTAGTGGGTGAGTAGCATGGGTGAGTGAGGGGATAGGCACTCGTGTCAAATTCAATCTTGAATGCTGAGTCTGAGGGTAAATCCTGGTAAAAGTCCATCATCTCGATTTCATAAATAAGTTGCCGGTGTCCGTATATGCTGACTGAATATATTCATTATATTTCTTCGTGACGACATAGTGGAAGCGATACGTCAAGGTCTTTGATAATTCTAGTACTGAAAATCCTACATAGATGCGCTTGTCAAAATGAATACTTTATTTTTTTCATTATAAATTATCCTATCATTAAAATATGGTTTTGCAATCAGTTTTTTAATTCCCTTTTCCACACATACAAATTCGATATTTTGCCTCCTCTTTTTATTTTCCATCAGCTTACCAAACGTTGCATTGTTGGCCAGTTTGAATAAATCTTTCTCAAAGTCATTAGCAGCAGTTTGGCGCTTTTCGGTATTCATATCAATGTAAGGTTTCAACCAAACCTTTTGATTATATTGCAAAATTCGATGAATCTTCTTTATCTGTACGCTGTGCTCAACTGCTTGTTTTAAATTTACATAGTGCACTATATAATTGTTCTCATCTGCCAGAGTTGTAATTAATATGGTCTGCTTGGTTCCGGGGGGGGGGGCATTCATTGATGGGGAGAAAAAGGAAATCTTTATGGGCTTTGTGTAGACTGGCAGGGTACTGTACATCCACCTCCAGTATTTAGCCTATATAGCCATTGGCTATCACAGCCATCACATCCAGGTTGGTGATTCATTTAAATCCAAAATATGGAAGGAGTAATGACATCGCCCAATCATACAAATTGTTGGCATCTACATACTGGAGATATGTTGACGGTTTCTCTGCATCATGTGTGGTAGAAGCATGTCTGTTATTTGCTGTGCAATGCAATTTAATACACTGACCTTTACCGCCCCAGACACCAGCCTCGATGAATAGGTGCATGTCATGGTCGGTAAGCAGTTCTAATTCCACCTTTGTCTTTTTCAACGTGGAATCAAAGAATAATCCGGGGGCACTCACATAATGACCACAGTCCAAGACATATGTGTTTAGACACAGCCCCCGGAAATTCTCAAAAATGTCAGAAGCAAGATGTCCCTCTTCAGGTAGATGTCAGAATATTCTGCCAGTTTGCAACATCCAAATTTCCTCCATTCACTCTTGCATGGGCATAGTCCTCGTCACTAATATCACTGTTAGTGTCGGTTGTGGAAGGCTTCCTTAGTGGGCAGATGCATATCTTCTAATTTCTCCTAACTGGAGGCATGTTGTTTGATGTTGGCTGAGGTATCTTTATTCTCACAGGAGCATGAGGCTTACAAAATATCAAGTGCTGGTCAAGAGTTTCCTCTCCAGTGAGGCCAGTAATGCGCAAAATATAATGATAGTATGTGAAGCACCAGTTGCAAACATATATAGACCCTTTATTATGTGTCAGCTGTGAATGTATCAGGCTATAAAAATTACATTAATTCCACATCACCAACAACGACGGTAGTCAATCCTCATCGTAGTAGAAATGTTCAGGTTTTTCCTTGCTGCATATACGTATGGGCAGTCATCTTCTCATTTTCAAGCGAATAAATATCCACAGAAATTCCAGGGTTATTTCTCTCAAACAGGTGTATTTTGGCTCAGAGGTGTGGGGAACTCGAGTCCACTGAAGTCGAATTTCCCTTCCACATCTCTGCATCTTTGATGAAGCCTCTGCAAGTTGTCCCCTTCTACGAATCTTGACAGAGTAGTCCACTTGAAGCATTCTTGATCTTTGTTCTGGGGATTATTTACTGCCTTCCTACCCTTGACATTTGTTGGTAAATCTATATAGGATGAAGTTCTAAGTGTATCAAGTACGTTGATTCTTGTCTTAAAATATTATACATGGTTGATGGTCCAACCACTTCCCTTCACCCTGGTATTCTTCTTCTTCCTTGCAGATCTTTTATATGGTAGCCATCACAGTATTTTCAATATCATCTAAGTTGTACAGCAGAGGTATATTTTGACTTGAAGGCACGATGGTCATCTTGGTTGTCATGTGGCTCTGGTTTACCATAAATACAATCCAACCATATGTATCCTCTGCAATGAGAGTTTTCAAATAATTGTTGAAGGCTGTCTCTACCAACAGGAACCCATTATCATTAGGTTCGCCAACCCCGACGATTACTCTGCGATGGTGAGAGCTGCCCTCTGTCGAAATCAGACGAGCAGGAACAGATGGACTTGTTTGTGTGTCAACACAGCGACGCTTCGCTGGTGGGGCAGTGGGATCATTACATGTATAGCTGTGTGCCTTCAATATGTCGGATCTGGTAAACTGCCTCCCACATTTAACACATTCTAAGAATTTGAAGTCTAGATTTTGCTAGCAGCTACGCTCATGTCATCTTGCATGATGAGTGTGGCTGAAATTTTTGTTGCAGAAATTGCATCTAGTAGTTGCCTTCTGCTGGATTTGACTAGTGCAGCCTTGTATGTGTTTGACCATTTCGCCCTTGCAGGCACTGCTCAGATCCTTTCCGCTTGCCAAGCATAATACAAAGAAAAAAATACATGTGACTTGTCTTAAACTTCCTTTGCCGGGGATTTTGTAAGTTTTTTTTTTTTGTAACAGCAAGATGACAGAAGCTTTACAGTTGATGACACAAAGCTATAGCCTGTTCAAGTAAAGTGAGTACTTTTTGAGGCAGTTTCATCAGACATAACAACCAATAAATACATTTCATTGTGACCTCTGACTTTTGGTTTTGGGTATGGTGAAATGTATACACTATGTTCATTACTCGCATGACAGTGTTTATATTAACAAGTTACGGAAGGATATAAATTCGCTGAAAGAAAAAAACTAACCAGGGCTTCAAAAGTGCTCACTTTACTGTGACCAGCCTATAGAAGCAAAGTTCCTTATATACGATTAATAGGAGCAGTGCTCGAACTGATAGGGGAGAAGCCAACCAATTTTTTCCTTTCTGGGTGGGTTTTCCCAACTTCTGCATTTCTGTGTACACTCCCAACTGAGGAAAGGAAATTTCCTCTCTTTGAATATATGTTTTTATATCCTAAAATTACATTTCCGAACTTTGACTTAGATTTTCTGCGTGGCGGTCTATTTTGCAGTCTGTTGAAACTGTAACGAGCTGCTACTAACACTGTCGTCAGTTTTATGATTCGTAATCTATAGCTTTTATCAGTAAATAGTAAAGCCAACAATAATCATACACGTCGCTACGTTTTGCCAATATCTTTCTCGGTTTGTCTATATTTAAATAAAGTATATTATCAATTACATATTATACTAAAACATTTTCCAATGCGTCTATTAGAATAACTATACATGAGTTGTTTTCATAATTGTATATTGCTACTGTTGTATCTATAAAACGATTTTGCAACTGATTTGTGAAACAACTAGTAAAATGTTTTTATGTCGTTTTAAATCATTACTTTTTCCATAGCTTTTATTTACATGTCAGAGTTTTAGCTCAGAAGACAGAAGCACCATTCTCATGTTTCTAACTATNGAGAGCTGCCCTCTGTCGAAATCAGACGAGCAGGAACAGATGGACTTGTTTGTGTGTCAACACAGCGACGCTTCGCCGGTGGGGCAGTGGGATCATTACATTTATAGCTGTGTGCCTTCAATTTGTCGGATCTGGTAAACTGCCTCCCACATTTATCACATTCTAAGAATTTGAAGTCTGGATTTTGCTAGCAGCTACGCTCATGTCATCTTGCATGATGAGTGTGGCTGAAATTTTTGTTGCAGAAATTGCATCTAGTAGTTGCCTTCTGCTGGATTTGACCAGTGCAGCCTTGTATGTGTTTGACCATTTCATCCTTGCAGGCACTGCTCAGATCCTTTCCGCTTGCCAAGCANGCTGGATTTGACCAGTGCAGCCTTGTATGTGTTTGACCATTTCATCCTTGCAGGCACTGCTCAGATCCTTTCCGCTTGCCAAGCATAATACAAAGAAAAAAATACATGTGACTTGTCTAAAACTTCCTTTGCCGGGGATTTTGTAAGTTTTTTTTTTTTTTAACACCAAGATGACAGAACCTTTACAGTTGATGACACAAAGCTATAGCCTGTTCAAGTAAAGTGAGTACTTTTTGAGGCAGTTTCATCAGACATAACAACCAATAAATACATTTCATTGTGACCTCTGACTTTTGGTTTTGGGTATGGTGAAATGTATACACTATGTTCATTACTCGCATGACAGTGTTTATATTAACAAGTTACGGAAGGATATAAATTCGCTGAAAGAAAAAAACTAACCAGGGCTTCAAAAGTGCTCACTTTACTGTGACCAGCCTATAGAAGCAAAGTTCCTTATACACGGCAGTGCTCGAACTGATAGGGGAGAAGCCAACCAATTTTTTCCTTTCTGGGTGGGTTTTCCCAACTTCTGCATTTCTGTGTACACTCCCAACTGAGGAAAGGAAATTTCCTTTCTTTGAATATATGTTTTTATATCCTAAAATTACATTTCCGAACTTTGACTTAGATTTTCTGCGTGGCGGTTTATTTTGTAGTCTGTTGAAACTGTAACGAGCTGCTACTAACACTGTCGTCAGTTTTATGATTCGTAATCTATAGCTTTTATCAGTACATAGTAAAGCCAACAATAATCATACATGTCGCTAAGTTTTGCCAATATCTTTCTCGGTTTGTCTATATTTAAATAAAATAAATTATCCATTACATATTATACGAAAACATTTTCCAATGCGTCTATTAGAATAACTATACCTGAGTTGTTTTCATAATTGTATATTGCTACTTTTATATCTATAAAACGATTTTGCAACTGATTTGTGAAACAACTTGTAAAATGTTTTTATGCCGTTTTAAATCATTACTTTTCCATAGCTTTTATTTACATGTCAGAGTTTTAGCTCAGAAGACAGAAGCACCATTCTCATGTTTCTAACTATNCTTTTCCATAGCTTTTATTTACATGTCAGAGTTTTAGCTCAGAAGACAGAAGCACCATTCTCATGTTTCTAACTATTTCTTATCGCTCCCTGCGTTCGTCAGTTCTGTGACTGGACAATTTTCGTTGAATGGCGTTGTTTATTTTAGGCCTGAAGAGACACACAAAAAACTTTTTATGTATGCATTGCGACATCCTGAGCTACAGGCATTTTACAATCTCTGGTAAGATTCTATACCATCCACTTATTTTTGTCACTGTCGAAATTATTTTCTGTCCTC
The DNA here is from genome assembly GCA_002778355.1 of Clitarchus hookeri. NCBI lineage: Eukaryota > Metazoa > Arthropoda > Insecta > Phasmatodea > Phasmatidae > Clitarchus > Clitarchus hookeri. Next base: position 302,797 of record NQII01002573.1, on the reverse strand, counting down.
TCTTTTTTTTTTTTTTTTTTTTTCAGGGTGGGTTAGGGCCTTATCAACCCTCTCCTTAAATACGCCCTTGTCACTCTGAATGGAAGGTAGTATTTCTGAATACATTTTGTTCGGATAATTTTATTTTGGCTTGTTAGAACCACGTGCTTATTGGTTTATTTACTACACGCATATGGCCTTATACTTTCCAGAATATTTTTTAATATAATTATGTAAGTTCTTAGTTTCATTTTAAAATACATATAACATTTGCAAGTTTCTGAATAGTTCAATGTGCTTATGTGTGTGTGCTTGTGTGTGTGTGTGCGTGTGCGTGTGTGTGTGTCCTTTTGTGACACAATGATTTTTTTTACGGAATGAAACATTTTCGTTTTTATAAATATTTATTCAGCTATAAATTACATGATTACAACATAGTACTTTTTCCTTCAGCTTGCCTCTTTGCATACATTTGTACTTTTTTTTATGAGATATACAATACGACATACGTGAAAATATTATATTTCAATTCGAGCNCTTTGCATACATTTGTACTTTTTTTTATGAGATATACAATACGACATACGTGAAAATATTATATTTCAATTCGAGCATGTGAACGTTTCCAACAGGCTTCATACCAGGGTACGTTGTCACCATCTGGTTAAGAAATTGCAGGTCAGTATCGGTAAAAGTACTCTGAATTCACTGGTTTTTTTTAACACTCGCGTAATTCTCTTCACCATCATATTAATCAGCTTCTTGTACTATGCAACATTATTGAATTTTTTTCTGTTAGCTCCAACAAGATTNATTATTGAATTTTTTTCTGTTAGCTCCAACAAGATGACTAACATTCTGTGCATGTAGGGAAGCTGTAGGTGAATCAAAGTATACGTATTTTTTCTCTTCTTCTCTCCTGCTGCCGAAGAAGTATCACACTCTTCACGAAAAGTCTAAAATGTGTGCATTTTTTCCACTACCGATAAACTTCATACCATTGTAAGTTACATGCACCGGAGTTTTGTTAAGATTTTCCATGTCCCTCTGCAGAATAAATTGAACATATCGTTTTGGCAAATGTACTCTAAAGTTATTGTTTAATACACGCGTAATGATTTTCCCGTAGAACGTGTCAGTCTCCTGGAAATCAGTTGCGATGTATTTCTGCCCTATCTTCAAGTCACAAAGCTTCTTGTACTGAACTGCACAATTCAATTATTCTATAAGTCCATTCATGACGACTGTAACACATCGTGCATGCAGGAAAGCTGTAAGTCAACTGATATATTTACCATATCACATCCTATATTATATACATTCGATAGTAGCTGAACTCAATTCCATGGCTGTGTTGGAATTTTCAGTGCTTATTATCGTCTTCTGACATCATNCTTTGCATACATTTGTACTTTTTTTTATGAGATATACAATACGACATACGTGAAAATATTATATTTCAATTCGAGCGTGTGAACGTTTCCAACAGGCTTCATACCAGGGTACGTTGTCACCATCTGGTTAAGAAATTGCAGGTCAGTATCGGTAAAAGTACTCTGAATTCACTGTTTTTTTTTAACACTCGCGTAATTCTCTTCACCATCATATTAATCAGCTTCTTGTACTATGCAACATTATTGAATTTTTTTCTGTTAGCTCCAACAAGATGNTATTAATCAGCTTCTTGTACTATGCAACATTATTGAATTTTTTTCTGTTAGCTCCAACAAGATGACTAACATTCTGTGCATGTAGGGAAGCTGTAGGTGAATCAAAGTATACGTATTTTTTCTCTTCTTCTCTCCTGCTGCCGAAGAAGTATCACACTCTTCACGAAAAGTCTAAAATGTGTGCATTTTTTCCACTACCGATAAACTTCATACCATTGTAAGTTACATGCACCGGAGTTTTGTTAAGATTTTCCATGTCCCTCTGCAGAATAAATTGAACATATCGTTTTGGCAAATGTACTCTAAAGTTATTGTTTAATACACGCGTAATGATTTTCCCGTAGAACGTGTCAGTCTCCTGGAAATCAGTTGCGATGTATTTCTGCCCGATCTTCAAGTCACAAAGCTTCTTGTACTGAACTGCACTATTCAATTATTCTATAAGTCCATTCATGACGACTGTAACACATCGTGCATGCAGGAAAGCTGTAAGTCAACTGATATATTTACCATATCACATCCTATATTATATGCATTCGATAGTAGCTGAACTCAATTCCATGGCTGTGTTGGAATTTTCAGTGCTTATTATCGTCTTCTGACATCATNGCATTCGATAGTAGCTGAACTCAATTCCATGGCTGTGTTGGAATTTTCAGTGCTTATTATCGTCTTCTGACATCATCTCACAACTCACCACCAAAAGGTGGTCGCTGACCTCATTTACATGTTTGTCTTCCAGGCAAACGGTGGTAAGAATTTGCAGGAACTTGTGCTTCCATTCGTATACGCAATACATATTTCTTTGATGATGAATCCGAGAGGAGATGTGAACCCCTGCACATTAGCGAAAATTTTGATAGGCGATGTGTGACTGAATGGATATTCACACTTACATCAGTACTTTAACGATTTTATCTCGTACATTTTATGTGACCAGGTGATCATGAATTATCAAAGCATGTGCGCAAGTGTTTTTAAGAAAATTCTCTGCTGACACCATTTCTATGCGACAGTCAACCACTCCTGTGTTCACNCATGTGCGCAAGTGTTTTTAAGAAAATTCTCTGCTGACACCATTTCTATGCGACAGTCAACCACTCCTGTGTTCACACTGTCGTCTTGTTTGCTCACGTCAAAAACTATGAGATGTGCGGTGCTCATGTATTCTCTCGGTTGTAGCCCCGGGNACTGTCGTCTTGTTTGCTCACGTCAAAAACTATGAGATGTGCGGTGCTCATGTATTCTCTCGGTTGTAGCCCCGGGGGTGGTGTTTGTCCATAGTAGCTTTTCTGGAAATCTGCTAACATTTGGTATGGCATCATGTAAGTCCCATTAGTAAAATCTACATTTAAATCTGCATAAGGAAAACTTTAAGGGTTGAGAAATATTTTAACATTCTTTATTTTCATGTGGTCGAATTTCTATCGATCTGCACTGACTACATTTTGTTTTCCTGTCTGGAATGCAACTATGATGTAGCGAGGCTTCACACTTGCAAAACTATACTTTATATTCCAATTTACACTGGTGGAGCGCAGCACACTCTGTTAAGTTTCCAAACTCCATGTTCGGAAAGTGATATCGATGTTGCGTCACTTCTCAACTTATTTGAAAAACGTTACAACTCCGACATTTTTAATTTCACATGAGGTAACACCCATTCGATGGATTGTATCGACAGTGTCGTAGTGTGGTCCAAAAGCAACATCCTGGATCGCATTCGTTTGCGTGTTGGCTAAGAGAATAACCAATTCTTGTTTGGAATTAATAATTACATGACTATAATCCTCTGCAAAACCTAGCTGCATGGCTAATACTTCGAATACTTCGAATTTTCCACCTTCGTAAACTGGTAGTTTACAATCTGCTTCGACTACCGCAGCCAGCCATTTTCGCTGCAGGTAGTTGGTTGCGTGTAAGAGACAGGTAGTTCTTTATAGTAGTTGTAATTCCAACAACTCTTGTCGAGTACACTTCAGCACCTCCCAATTCATAATAAATTATGTTAATCATGTGAAGTAAATGCCATTTCTGATTATTTGGGTTGTTGCAGGAACTACACCCTCTTCCTAAGTAATCGTTCTCCTGAACCTCAAATATGAATTATACTGTACTGTATGAATGTCCTGGTTTTGCACTGGAATTCTAACCTCTGATGGCACTGCATACAGTCGCAGTATATACGGTGAATACGAGTGAAATTCATTTTNTGCACTGGAATTCTAACCTCTGATGGCACTGCATACAGTCGCAGTATATACGGTGAATACGAGTGAAATTCATTTTTGGTAATAGAATATTCGTAGCTGATTAGTTCTTCCATGTTAAATATTTCGGCATCCATTTTTGCAGATTTGAACCCAAGATATTAAAGGAAGTGTACATTTTCTCGTGTTAACACACTAACTGCTCGCAGTATACTAACCTTTGACGTGTTGCCTCTACCAGTTTTTATAATATTTTTTATCTTAAAATTCAGTCCTATCTCTTTTCAAATGTAAACGTAAAAATATTTCTTCGTCATGGAAATTAATCAACCTGTCTTCTTGGTCGACTAATTGAAACCACAATTTCTTGCATACTCTTAGCTGTGACTGGAGGATAAATTAGTGTTTTAGGCACCTCGGCGGTCTTGAATCCTGGAGGTACAAGAGCAGAAGACTCATGTAGTGTGTGGCTTGGCTGACAATTCAGGTATGAACTGCTAACCCGTTTGCAGTTTATCTTTATAACATTCATAACATTCACCGGCAATATATTTATAGGCAAGGATGATTCATGCATTTTAGATGTCTCATACATTTTATTCTGGAAGCCTATCATGGAAGCTAGTGTATCGTGTTTTGTGAAATCAATGTTTCCACTGCAAATAATTTCACTATTCAAAGTATTGGAGTTGCCTCGAAGAAGCAACATTATATCAGGCTGTAGCGAGCATTCCAGGAATGTAGCAATATCTTCTATCTCATAGGAGCCGATTGGTAAACACACTTCGCCCGAGGCTTCATTGTCCATTCGAACATAACGGAACATACAGTTGGAGAAGTCCACATTTTGGAATGAAAATTATGTCTGGAAATCGATTAGTGCCAGAGACCAGAAACCTTTTAATTTAAGTGCAGGGAAATGCACGGAGCGAAGTTCCGGACTCTTGCCCGACAAGACCATAGTTATAGACATGAATGATGAGACAATGCTATCTGCATGCCTTTAAAATAAATCACATTATTCGCTTAAGAAGCGGATGCACAAGTGTCTACAATTCCACCCGCTGAGCAGCTGCTTGGTATTGTAATTATATCTCAGTTTCACACCGAGCAAAAACTCTCTCAACTGAAGCGGTGGACATAAGTTTCCAAAGTTATCGAAATGCTCGTCTCTGTTCCCGCTTTTTTTGTATGCAACCCAGTGCATACCTGGACCTCCGATACTATAGAAATTTACGGCTGCCGAATCATTATGTTTAGGTTTCTGTGGCAGTCCATCATGCATTTACACACCGCGAAAATTTGGTATTCTTATTTTGCAAGCAATATCTTTTATTTCTATGTTCGTAAGGGAGCGTTTAGGAAATTACTTCAAGATCGCATTTTTGTCCCATTCGCTCGACTTTTCCTTTTACTTCTTTGACCTTCACCGAATATTGGATATGGACTCAAGTAAAGACCTTTGCCTTTTTTTACCCATTGCGAGCGACTCCAACTTTCGGTTGTGTCGAACTGCTTCGGTCAACTGCTTACCTTTTTCTTCAGCACCGTTTACTGCTCTGGCTAAACTGCTAGCACCTCCGATGAGACCTCCAAGAGCACCCATTGCATGCAGAACGAATGGTGGAAAACCTTTTTTCTTCCTTACATTACATGCTTTTTTCCATGTTCTCCTTTTATTTTTTCTTCTGGTTGAATTGCGTGCGCATACCTCGCTTGGCTTTGGTTTTAATTATCTTGGAAACACTCCAAACAGCTAGACGTTCACCAAACTTGGACTGAGGTGATTTTGCAATCTTCTTGACTTTGTCGGCGAGAACAACATCGGCAGCGTGTCTGTCGCTCAAGTTGTTACTACTCGCATAAGTAATATCGTGGTCCTTGCATGCCTCGTCCATAGCGTAAATACCTCTGTCACCACGCGCAAGTATTTTTGCTAGCTTTGTACNGTAAATACCTCTGTCACCACGCGCAAGTATTTTTGCTAGCTTTGTACCCGGCTCGCAGTACTTGTAACCGGGAATGTGCAGATCGAATGGAATCTTGTTTAAAGGTGAATTCACAAGACCATGTCCACTTATGGTCTTGCCCCTACGAGACATTACAACAGACTGACTACCAGCACACTAGACAGCTCCTTTATACACTTTTTGGAGAGTGTCCGACCACTTCCCTCCTAACTTTGATATGGTCACTGTATAAGTACCAACACTTCGCATGTTTTCTATACCAGTCGAATGGAGATTGTCAAACAGGACACTGGTCTCCCAGTGCATATCATCGCTGAGGATGAAGCTACTTCCCACGAATCATGTCGTGGTTCTCTGATGCCAAATACCATACGGTGTCTAATTTGTGGACCATCTAATTGTGGCGAAACATGCGTGCTTCTGAGTTTACTGGAAGATACCAATGGTGTTCAGTTCGAGAATGTGTACCTATACTCGAAATCGCTTCAACAACTAAAGTACAGGTGACTTTCTCGGATTCTAGAAGCTGTGGATGGTCTGCAATATTTTTCATGCAGCTATAATGAGGATGTGGTTTTTCCCGATAAGNTCGGATTCTAGAAGCTGTGGATGGTCTGCAATATTTTTCATGCAGCTATAATGAGGATGTGGTTTTTCCCGATAAGAAACTCCGTGTTGGTTTTCGATGACGTGACATGTGAGAAGCAGATCTGTATGTAGGAATATTTCAGAATGGGCAGGCATGCATTGGTGGATTGCTTTTACGTCTGTCAAACTTACTATCGCATACCGAAACATTTACTTCTGGATAATGCAAATGTGTTAGTTTTGTTTCGGACGAACGAAATGAATTCACGCCATGCGTATTACTACCACGTAAATACGGACACGCCTTTCGNTCGGATTCTAGAAGCTGTGGATGGTCTGCAATATTTTTCATGCAGCTATAATGAGGATGTGGTTTTTCCCGATAAGGAACTCCGTGTTGGTTTTCGATGACGTGACATGTGAGAAGCAGATCTGTATGTAGGAATATTTCAGAATGGGCAGGCATGCATTGGTGGATTGCTTTTACGTCTGTCAAACTTACTATCGCATACCGAAACATTTACTTCGGGATAATGCAAATGTGATAGTTTTGTTTCGGACGAACGAAATGAATTCACGCCATGCGTATTACTACCACGTAAATACGGACACGCCTTTCGNTTAGTTTTGTTTCGGACGAACGAAATGAATTCACGCCATGCGTATTACTACCACGTAAATACGGACACGCCTTTCGAAAAGTTTAAAGAGATGTGTGTGCTTGTGATAGTAAAAGTTTTTCCTCTACTTAAAAGAAGGTACCGTTGAGATTTTGATCAGTTCATAATCATTTACCAGTAAGAGAAGGCGTATACCTGATCTAAAAAAGGACATGATGGTCTGAAACGATGGGAATATAGCTGCCTGGTGCATATGGAACATGGTTACTGCAGCAATGGAGGGAAGCAACTTAAGAATGTGGGTGAACATAAAAATGGTGATGATGCTGTTAATATGTTGTACGTTCAATCAGTTAATTCAGATACTTTAAGGGCATTGACAGTAATTCATACAAAATCTGATAAAACAGAGGCCCAACTACATACATTGACTGAAGGCTTAATCAAACTGTCTATATTAGATACAAAAATTAATGCTGTAGAAGAAAGAATAACCAGCATTATTATTACTGCATTATCTGCCACGAATAATGATGAGAAAGTACGGAAACACTGTAGTCATATCCGAGATGCTATTATACAGCGCATAACAAAATAAGAATACAATATCAAAAATAACACCAAGCCGATTTCCATACGACCTGCTGCTGCTTCTACATCTATCCAAAACCTAAGTTTGCACCTAAATATTAAAATGATATACAAACTGTTTCCATTGCCGTTTTTTATTTAGTACGATGGTGGACACTGCTGATGAATTATGTCCTGTTATTGAAAATGTGCTTGGAAAATATTTGTTGGTCAAGCGAGCATGTTTGGAATGTTAAATGGTTTTGGAGGACGCTTTCAAACCACTCACATCTCAACTTGATAATTTTCAACCTGTAGTTTCACCTGTCCCGTTGAAGAAAGAAACTGATGAAGCCATACAGCAGCCAGGGAGAAAACTAAAGAGTAAACTGGATTTAGAAGAAGTGGGGGATGAAGACGATATTCCATTGNCATACAGCAGCCAGGGAGAAAACTAAAGAGTAAACTGGATTTAGAAGAAGTGGGGGATGAAGACGATATTCCATTGCCAGTTTTTAAGAGTAAAAAAGATCGAGTTAATACTCGAAATGTACATGCTTATGGTTACCTATTAATGTATTAAAATCGGTTCAATGATAGAACATATGAATTTTACAAACGAAATAAAAAAATTGTTTCTGGGAAACAAGCAAATATTTCTCCTCCCAAATGGTGAAATTAAAATCGGAAATGAATCTCAGCATGCAGTCCCCGGCCTTTATGAATTACTCTTCAGGATAGANCATACAGCAGCCAGGGAGAAAACTAAAGAGTAAACTGGATTTAGAAGAAGTGGGGGATGAAGACGATATTCCATTGTCAGTTTTTAAGAGTAAAAAAGATCGAGTTAATATTCGAAATGTACATGCTTATGGTTACCTCTTAATGTATTAAAATCGGTTCAATGATAGAACATATGAATTTTACAAACGAATTAAAAAAATTGTTTCTGGGAAACAAGCAAATATTTTTCCTCGTAAATGGTGAAATTAAAATCGGAAATGAATCTCAGCATGCAGTCCCCGGCCTTTATGAATTACTCTTCAGGATAGAACCTACTACATATTCAAAAGCTGCTCTGCGACAGTACAAGAGACTGCTCAAACAAACGAGTGCACATTTAAAAGATAACGATCCATCGAGCAATGAGTATAATAATACTGTTAATGCAAAATTCTGTATTATTTCACATTTGTTTCCTGAGGAAAACATACCATCTAGTTCTGGTCTACTGGCAAAAATCTAAGTTGGACATAATATAGAGTATGTCTATTGGGATGATGTTAACGAAGCTGTTGATATATTGCAGCNCAAACAAACGAGTGCACATTTAAAAGATAACGATCCATCGAGCAATGAGTATAATAATACTGTTAATGCAAAATTCAGTATTATTTCACATTTGTTTCCTGAGGAAAACATACCATCTAGTTCTGGTCTACTGACAAAAATCTAAGTTGGACATAATATAGAGTATGTCTATTGGGATGATGTTAACGAAGCTGTTGATATATTGCAGCNGCAAAAATCTAAGTTGGACATAATATAGAGTATGTCTATTGGGATGATGTTAACGAAGCTGTTGATATATTGCAGCTGCCAATTGCTTCACAAAGAGCTGTAAATAATTCCCACATGAACGAAATTACTAATATTCTGGAGGAATTGTGTGAAGGAGGCTACATAAGATGAGTCGGGCAGGAATAGCTAGTGAACTGCACAAGCCTGCTAGAGGGAATTATCCAAGATGCAAAGTGGCAGTGTTTGGATTGCGTGATTTATACCAGGCAGATGTGGTCATAATGATTCCATATACTCGTGTGAATAAAGGACTCAAGTATATGCTGACTGTGACCGATTGCTATAGGAAGTTCGTATTTTTTGTACCAGTCAAAATCAAAAGAAGTGAAGCGGTTGCTAAAGCGATAGACTCGTTTTGGGTGACCAAGACCCACCAAAATATATTCTAACCTATGTTGGACGCGAGTTATATAATTCAGAATTCTGGCATCTAATGAAGAAACACAAGATCAATCATTATTCTACACATAGTGGTATGAATTGTGCTGTTGTCGAAAGGAATAATCGCACTTTGAAAACAGCGACGTGGAAACCATTCTCCACACAAGGAAGCTACAAATAGTTGGGAATATTACCATAACTGGTTTCCAAGTGCAACCACAAAAGACATCGTACAATAGGTATGTGCCCCATCGACGTTAAAGACAACTTACTTCTACAGACAGTTTACAAGAAGGAAAAAATGATTGATAGTCGGAAGCCAGATGCTAATGTTGGCGATTATATACGCATTTCAAGAATTAAAGGGACATTTGATAAATAATATGCACAGTACTAGTAAAACAAATTGTACAGAGTCGTCAAAATTCGACATTATAAATCTCATACCTACTATCTCGAATACCTGGATGGCCATGTTATTCGGGGTGGCTTTTGAAGTGAGGAAATGCACCCCAAAAAAATATCCCTACATTACCTTGTAGAAAACGTTTTCAAATGTAAAGGCAATAAAATCTACGTTCGTTGGATGGGGTTTCCAAATCAAAAAAATTGTTTGATTGGCAAGGATATAATCACAAATAAATAATAATATATTTATTTTACAGCCAGTGTCTGCAAGTCTTAAGAAGATGGAAAAAATAGAAGATTATACTTTAGTACGGAAATAGTGAGCGGATATAAGATGATTTTATGAAAAACTAGCTACAAGAAAAATGTGTTATCCTGTACAAACAGAAATGTATTTAATAACAATTTTTGATAACATGGTTGTTTTCTTTTTAGGATTATTACCTACTCATGAATGCATGCCTACTTCCTGGTATAAGGTCTTATAGACATACCCATGCCTGTACTGTTTCTAAATTATATTAATAAAAATGTAGAGCACTAACAATAATTTATTAAAAAATTAAGTTATTTTCCATGTTTTTCCAACATGCCTGCTGCAAGAGTTAACATAACAAGCACATACCTCTCGTATAGCTATGCCCATGCCTATAACATTTGGGGGAATAATTTCCATGCATATTTTATGTATACATCATTTAAACCTATGCTAGCAACCATGTCACATTTAGAAACAAGATGTGGAGGTGGAATGACAGAGCATGAACTGGAACATTCTTGAAACAAGGTGCTAGCATGGAATGACAGAGCACGAACTGGGAAATTCTAGAAACAATATGGTGAAATAGTAATAACAGAGCATGAAGTATAAAGACAGAACATTAAGTATAATGACAGAGCACGAACTGAAACATTCTTCAAACATTCTTTAGACTGAGTGACTCATAAAATTTTGGGTAAGGAAATTTTTGCAGGAAATTTTGCAGATTTGCAGGTAAAATTTGGAAATTTTGAGAGAAATTCTAGAAATTTTGAATGTTTTTCAGGGAAGACGGAAGATTTTGAGGTCAAAGTCAAAGGTCAATGTCATCTAAAATTGTTGTAACGCAATCCAATATGGCGGATGGCTCTGGGGATCCGACACCCCACACCCCTGTCCACTAAGGCAGAATGATAGAGCAATGAACTGAAACATTCTCGAAACAAGGTCATGCTATTTTTAGACTGAGTGACTCATTAAAATTTGGGTAAGGAAACTTTTTGCAGNAACATTCTCGAAACAAGGTCATGCTATTTTTAGACTGAGTGACTCATTAAAATTTGGGTAAGGAAACTTTTTGCAGTAAATTGTGCAGATTTTGAGAGAAACTCGGGAAATTTTGAGGGAAATTCTAGAAATTTTAAATGTTTTTCAGGTAAAATGGAAAATTTTGTTGTCAAGGTCAAAGGTCAAGGTCAAAGGTCAAGGTCAAAGTTCAGTCTACTGTTCTACTTCCAGATGCCACTACTGNTGTCAAGGTCAAAGGTCAAGGTCAAAGGTCAAGGTCAAAGTTCAGTCTACTGTTCTACTTCCAGATGCCACTACTGGTCAACTGTCAGATGCCATATGGCTCCGAGGCCTCGAACCCCCAACACCCTGTGCGATCTCTCTCATTTTCTATCTACTAGCAAACCGCGAGTAAGGTGGATCTTGCCTGAGTGCTTGCTGATTCTTCAGATGCTCATCCAGTACGTAAGATACCACTGGGTGGTGAAGTGTCAGAGCTATTGCCATCCTTGGTATCTACATAACAGTGAAGACACGGTCACGAAAAAGACAAGTCAAGCTCAAGTCTATAGCTTCTGGTAGTCCAAGGGAACCCACACATCCTTCTGGAACCGCTGGGTTACCCACATTGTTGGGGTCAGCAAACACGGAGAACTCCCGTTCCTTCCCTATTAAATGTTTTTGTAGTAAAATGAGTATCTGCCTCCCAGACTGAGCTTGAATAATCGGCAATTGTGATGGTTGTGGCCTGGTGGCGCGCCGGTTGACTNGAGTATCTGCCTCCCAGACTGAGCTTGAATAATCGGCAATTGTGATGGTTGTGGCCTGGTGGCGCGCCGGTTGACTCTTTACGGTCAAACCGGACCCAAGCAGAAATTTCAATGTTTATAAATTCAGACTATATGGAAATGGACGAAACATGNCTTTACGGTCAAACCGGACCCAAGCAGAAATTTCAATGTTTATAAATTCAGACTATATGGAAATGGACGAAACATGTTCACTGGAACTGCTATATTCGCGCTGGACCAGGTTCTGGTGAGTCTATTTAAAAAAAACCACAAGTGTCATGGAAAGATGGAAAGTAATGAGATGCACAGGCTCGCCTAAGAGACCGGGCTGAGGTTCCTTCAATGTTTGACTGGGCTTGCGAGGGTTTGGTGGGGACACCTGCCAGCTCTCGTCATTCGCCGATCCGTTCAAGGTCAGATGAGACTGGACTCGTTCTGGTAGTGGTTGAAAATTCGCTCGATTGGTGGATTATTATCACCAAAAAGAGAATGTGCCTTCATCTGTCACGCTGAGCTATGCCCAGTGGGGCAGGTGGCCACAATTAGCTATGGCAAAAAAGAATTAAAATTAAAAACCCCATACGGCCGTTGGCTAAGTGGGGTTCTGGGTATATACATACAGGATGAAACTGAACTCTACCAACAAACTTCCGCATGTAATTTATCATCAAAAAAAGTATATCTAAAATATATAAAAGACGTATGGCCTAAGTATATTCCGAAGGGGTGAAAACCGCCTCTGAAAGTGTAGTTGAAACATATGTTTTTTTGTAGTAACTCAGCCACAATCAATGATAAATATCTGAGTTTCCGGATAATGCATTATTAAACGACGAAGTACAAAACACAAAAATATGGGCTCCAATATCAACTCCCGTCCATGAAAAGTGAAGGGTTGGCAGCACATTTATGCATATAAAAATGTAACTGTATCACTTTGTTTGTTGTTTCCCGTGGATTTTTAATCTGCTGTACATGGCAAAAAAAATTTTAGTCTTGTGATTTTAAGCTAAATACGGCTGTTTTCGAGAAATAAATTCATAATGTTCCAACAACGAATCTCAACGTCTGGCACATAGGAACACATTTGGTGTCGGTGCATGGTGTTGCTGTTTTAAATGACACCGTGAAATGTTGGAACAAGTCGTGTTTCATGTGTTATCCCTACCTACCCCAACAAACTGTCGCTAATATGCAAGTAGGGCCCGTGGGGGCGCAGGGGCCAAACTGCTCACCTCCCACCAAGGCGAACCGAACTCGATTCCGGGCGGGGTCCACACGAATACTCATATCTGAGAAACATGACAGACGTTGCCATTGGCCAGTGGTTTTTTTTTTTTCGGAGTACACCAGTTTCACCGTGTAACTTTGCCATTGCTCCATCTCCACCCTACGTGGCCTTCATCGGCATGAGTTAATTTCTCGAAAACGTTGGCAGTTGGCTTAAAAAACACAAGATGAAATGTTTCTTCACCATACACGGTAGATAACAAATCCACAGGAAACAAGAAACAAAGTGATACAGTTACATTTTTATTTCCACAAATGTGCTGCCAGCCCTTCAATTTTCATGGATGGGGGTTGATATTGGAGCCCATATTTTTGTGCTTTGTAATTCGTCGTTTAATAATGCAGTATCCATAAACTCAGATATTTATCATTCATTCTGGCTATGTTACTAGCAAAAAAACATATGTTTCAACTACACTTTCAAGGGTGGTTTTCACCCCTTCGGAATTGATTCAGACCATATGTCGTGTATATATTTCAGACCTATTTTTTGATGAAGAACCACCTGCTGAAGTTTGTTGGTAGAGCTCAGTTCCA
>NQII01002573.1:231981-288860 GCA_002778355.1 Clitarchus hookeri | reverse complement strand
GTATATATACATATATATACGTATATATACATATATATGCTGCAGAAGTTAAATGTTAGTTTCACGTACGTTATTGAAACTCTGTTCATCGGACACGCCCTGGAAAAGTCTGAGCCAGTAGTATACATTCAGTACTGAGAGATGAGCTCTGACAGCAGCGGCAATCAATGCGCAAATGTCCTCTTTTCAAGGGTCCACGAAGGCGCCGCGGCTAGAGCGCTCACCCACCACCAAGGTGAACCTAGTTAGTTTCCCGATGAGGCCATTTCCTGTTTTCGCAAGTGGGAATCGTACCAGACGATATCGTTGATTGGCAGGTTTTCTCGGGGATCTCCCGTTTGCCCCGCCCTTGCATTCTGGCGCTGCTCCATATCCGCCTCACTTCACCCTCATCGGCTCTCAAGACGTCGTTTTTAAGAGCCGTCCAAACCTCTCCGTTCCACACCACTATTCTGCTCGAGTAAATAGAGTATTGTAAAGTCTAACCAGTAAATGCCGTTTTATAAAGCGAAATGATGTTGTTTCAGAATATTGTATGCCTCATCATTGGTAAACTCGTTAATGTTCCCTGTCGGCAGTTACTGTGTGCGTGCGGCGTGCAGCAGGGGTGTACAGGGATGAGCAAGAGCAGAGCTCCTCGGAGCGTCGAGTAGGGTGCTAGGCGGAGGCGGTATCATCCCGGCCAAAGGCGCGGGGGAGGTCAATAGGTCGCGGGCAAGGCGCCGGCTGGTCGATACAAGCCGTGTTTCCCGCGCTCTACACTTCCTCTTCNTTCACGACACCCCCTCCCCGTCCCCCACGCTTCTTCCAGGGGTTACCTGGGTCTCAACTCCCGGCCGCCACGATACCCTGAACACGCCTTTGCGAGCCTGCGTTGCTGCGATGGTGGAAGAAAATGTATAATGTCCTTAATACTTTGGGTACGGTGCAGATTCAGTGACAATCAAGCCAAGTTAGAAGTCCACACAACACCGCGGACACGCTAACTGTTCTGAACAACGTTCATGACTGGCAGCCGTTCTGCCAACAAAACGTGAGTGAAGAGATTTGGGTGGCTCTTAATATCGAGATCGTGAGACCCGATGAGGGTGAAGTGAGGTGTGTATGGAGCAGCGCCGGAATAAAGGGGTGGGAGAAACGGGAGATCCCCAAGAAAACCCTCCGACCAGTGGCATCGTCCGGCACGATTCCCACTTGCGAAAATCTGGAGTGAACCATCCGGGGATTGACCCCGGTTCGCTATGGTGGGAGGCTACGTTTGCTTGTGTTTGCAGTAGGGGCAGGAAAATTATACACCGCATCAGACCTTTGCAAAGTCGAGCCTCCGATATTTGTCCTTTGGCTGCTGCCCCAGTAAATAGCCAGAGTTACCCCACATATGACAGTGTGGGGTTTACGAATTGTTTCTTTGCAGGTTTGCTATTTCCTCAGAGTAGTCCAGGGCGATTCTAATATACTGTGACACAATTTAAAAATGAACTGGTATTTATGAGTGTTTGACGTCTGTCTTGCCCTGAAAATAATACGCTAAATTTCCCTGTCCTTAGTTTACTGACATTCAAGACTAGTTACAAGTGAGTCGCCAATGTCTACCACTGAAAGAATGCCAGTTCTGGTGATCCTTGTATTACCACTCGCCACCGTCCTACTGGTACACACGACACTGGGCATGCTTTCTATAGTCTACAATGTTCATTATTGACTTTTGATCAGTCACTGGAGTGTCAAGTTGATTTTACACTAGTTGGTTGTTATATAAAGGGTTTATAACAAAAACATCTGTTTTTAAGTCAGATCTATTATTATTTGTACCGCAGTGTTCATTTAAGAACTTTTTAAAGTGAAGTGGAGAGGTTGGACAACTCTTAACACCGAGGTCTTGGTAACCGATGAGCGTGACGATAGTTGAGTATGACGCAGCGTCGGAATTAAAGGGCGGGGGAAACGGGAGATCCCCAGAAACCCCGCCAACCAGTGGTATTGTCTGGCAGGAATCGAACCCAGCTCACCTCGGGGGAAGACGAGAAGTCTGACCACTACACCACCGCGGCCTCCGAGAGATTGTTAAACATTTCCGCAACGACATACCGTATCTACGTATGCGAGCAAGTTTTATTTTCAAGGACAAAAAACTTCCCACAAACGCGTTGCTCGTGCTACATTCGAGCGTAGCCATCAAAATGTTAACATTTCCAACACTCGGCGGAATTACTTAGCGAAACTATCGTTTGCGAAAAGGTGCACTGGAATATCTCTACGTGTCTGTGAAAATGTGTATGTACAATTCATAGCCCGTTGTGTTATTGCTTTCGCCAAGTTCACTTGTCCAGAGAGAGCTTATCAGTTGTGCCGATGAATGGTTGATAATTGCCCGTTGAATTAAAGGGCGTGGAAATACTCACATCCACCTATAACAGCGAACCTTATAAATAGTGTCTGTCAATACAGGATGGTCCGACTAACGTGGACACCGCCAAAATTTCCGGAACGGTTGCAGATAACGAAATGCTGTTTTTGCTAAATGAAATTACGTACGGGGGCAAATAATTTGCCGCAAAGTGAATATTCGTAACACGTGTATGGACAGAAACAATTAAACCACATATGATTTTTCCCTGGAAACATACATTTATTTCAACGGCATCTGAAATTACGTGCAAATAGGAGTTCAGTGATATAGAATATGCAGCGGAAAGTTGCACATAAACGCCAAGAAATAATGTGCAAATATGATTAAGTTAAGTTAGCCGGTAGCAAGCAACGCGAGCCGTGACTCATCCTGGCGGGACAGCTTCCTAATAGCGGTGCAGCACCAGTCCCCATAATCTGATATGGGAAGTGGTATTGCAGTGTGTTGCTGTACGTACGCAATAAAGTTCACGAATGAGGCAAAACTGGACGCTCTACTTATTTACGGTGAGTGTGGCACAAAGAAAGCCGTCCAAATGTATGGTCAAAAGTATCCTAATCAGACGCCCATCTCATGGCAAACGATACGACGAATTTGCGCACGTCTCTTGTTACAGGGTGATTGGAATTCCACAAGACGAGTGTGACGAAAGACTGCTACGAGCGAGACGCATCAACACGATGTGTTGGCACGTGTCGATGCAAACCCTCACATGAGTACACAAGAACTTTCCAGGTTCGAAGGAATAAATAAAAAACAGGTGTCTTACGGATACTGCGCCAACGTAAATTCCATCCATATCTCATGGCTCTTCATCAGGCATTACATGAAAGTGATTTCCAGCAGTGTGTTCAGTTTTGTCAGTTTGTTACGATGTCTGTAAAGGATGACAGTCATTTTCTGAAGATCATACTATTTATCGATGAAGTGACCTTCACAAACCATGGACGCGTAAATTTACGAAATATGCACTACTGGGCGACGGAGAATCCGCGTTGGGTCCTGCACATGGAGCACCAGTGACAGTGAAAAGTGAATATGTGGTGTGGAATCGTTGGAGACTACATCATAGGGTCATGCATAATTCAAGGGACAATGACTGGCTGTACGTACGCCCATTTCCTCATAGGGACCTTACCGGCACTTCTGGGAGACATACCGCTCGGCATACATCGTAATATATGGTTTCAGAGTGATGGTTGTCCTGCGCATTTTGCTATGGTGGCGAGGCAAGTGTTAATGAAAAGTTTCCAAACCGGTGGCTAGGGCGTGGTGGTGGTGTAAGATGGCCAGCTCGCTCCCCAAACCTCACACCTCTCGATTTTTTTGCTGTGGGGAACACTGAAAGATAGGGTGTACAACAAGGTTCCTACGATGCCAGAAGACATGCAGGAATTCATTGTGGCAGATTGCATCTAGGCATTACGCCAGAAACACTTCAGGCCGCTCGTCGCTAGCTACATGTGCGTTTACAGATGTATATTGCTGTCGATGATAAACACATCGAGCATATGCTACGAAAAACCTAATGTGAAGCGTTTCAACCATAACTGTGCTCTTTTGCACCATGCATGCGGATGCGATTGCATTTATCCTTAAGCTGGTTTGTTCTATTTTGTTGTGCATCTGTACGCACTCGTTACCCAGTACAGTTAATGACTAGGTAACAAATCTCCTGAATTACGTTATTATCTGACTAAAATGTAATATACTGATATCAGACTTGCACTCACATTGCCCGTCTTCCCTCCGCTGCGGTGCTCTCCTTTGTCCAAATTCGCATTCCGTGCCCCTTGCCCCATTAGGTAAGCGCTACGTTGCTATAAGTAAACCGTCCCGCCAGGATGAGTCACGGCGCGTGTTGCTTGCTTACAGCTGTGAGTACATGTCCACTGCCCCATGCTACCGGCCCACTTAACTTAATCATATTTGCACATTATTTCTTGGCGTTTTTGTGTTACTTTCTATTGCATATGCTACATCACTAGATTCGTCTTTGCACGTACTTTCAGATGCCGTTGAAAAAAATGTATGTTTCCAGGGAAAAAAAATCATGTGTGTTTTAATTATTTCTGTCCATACACGTGTTACGAATAGTAACTTTGCGGCACATTACTTGCCCCCGTGCGTAATTTCATTTAACGAAAACCGCATGTCGTGATCTTCTACCTTTCCGGAAATTTTGGTGGTGTCCATGTTAGGCGTACCATTCTGTATAACAAGCTCATTCATGATCGACACGGTGTTTACCAATAGTATAATTTTTTTTTAATGGCAGATGTTTTATCTCATGCTGCGTGCTTACCGGAATTCTGAATAAAATTAATTATATGAAAGTATGAGGTTTGAAAACCACAAAATACAAATAAAATTAATATTTGTGCCTATTGCATGTAGGCCGCATGTTAAAAGTGTTTAATATGCAATTAGAGAGAACTAATTTTCGTGAAACGACTTTGTCTAATTTAAGTTCAAAACACTTTATGTCACGTCCATTTTGACGTTCATTATCCGAAGTATCTTAATTATGATTGGCCCTGTCAGATAACACGGTATGTTTTCGAAAAGACGCGCAATCAATAACTAAAGGAAAACTACGTGTGCGCATGTATAGGAGATTGAAGTCTAGTCTGCGTTGAACACTTTTCGCGAAAAGTCCCTAAGGACAAGCCGAATTGAAAAATATATATATATCTTACGTTTGTGTTTTTTCGCAGTTGGTCCGCCACTTTTGGTCACGTTCTGGAAGAAAACAGTAAGCATATAGCAAACTACAGGATCAATCATGAAGGTCAATAATGTGGTAGCAAGTAGCAAGTAAGCCATCTGCTTGATTCAATGAACAACTGTGAAGCCCGGCTTACATGTCATTGCACCCGCGCCCTGTTCTACGCGAAAATATTTACGCAGATATTCGTGGCCAGTAACCAAAGAAAAACGCTGGCGTTTACGTCAGATTCTGAATTCTAGCCTGCACGTAAATCCTTCCGCAAAAATCAAGCGTCCTTACTAAATTGCCTGGTCGTACTCCATTTGATGGTTCGACCAGTGGCAAGGATAGCTCGACAACCCTACCCTCTCTCTCCTGAAAAACTAGCCCAGAGCTCTTTCACGAACTGGTACTCGAATCCACACAAGGGGCCACAGTGGCTGAGTGGTTAGACTGCTCACCTCCCACCATGGCGAACCGGGTTCAATCCCCAGCTGGGTCACTCCCGGATTTTAGCATGGAATCGTGCCGGACGATGCCGCTGGTCGGCGGGTTTTCTCGGGGATCTGTTTTTCCCGCCCTTGCATTCCAGCGCTGCTCCACACTCACCTCAATCACACTCATTGGCTATCAAGACCTCGCTGTTAAGAGCCGTCATTGTTGCGAAAATCAATAATTCCTTATTGTAATACGGTACCAAGGTAGGCGTCACAAAAGTATACGTTAGTTTCGCTTAAGTATATGCCCACGAGTGACAGACGTTCAGTATCGGAATAACGTAATTCTGGTTGGTTCAATCAGAAAAGAATTTTGCTCGGATTTTAGAAGAAAAAAAAATATTTGAAGTGACGTTTGCTGACGGTAATCCTTTGTACGTTTGGTTTTTTAGTAAGCTTCTTATACAGCCAGTACAAATACCTTAATGTTTGAAGGGAATTTTAGGGCATCAAATCTGAATCATGCATGAAATTGTAACTTTAGCAAGGAGATACCCAACATGACATTGCAGCAAGACAGCAAATTTCGCGGTGATCTCTAGTATAAATATTAAACATTCATAAACCGGAGATGTAGAAACTTTCATAAATCAGATTACCAACAAGAAGAACATAAACTAAGCAGGGTACGGATTACTCACTGTGCACAGTACAAGCCATAAACACCCTTCATGTGAAACATGTCTACCATCGTGGACACAGCTACTGAACAAGTTAAGATCTTTCATTACTAGAGACCGGGAATTTTGCAAGTTACTCTGGCAGTAGGCTAGTTTTCACAGTTCTCTTTGTATTTGTGCGATCTACGTTTGCTCATTAATAGCGTCTCTTACGCCGTCCGGATGGCGATAGTGCGCTCTACATTCAAGCTGTTTTAATAGACACAGTGGCCCCCATGTCCCTAATCATTACATAAAAGGAAATACATCTGGTTCACGTCTTGAAGAAAAAAAACACTGAAAAATCCTGGCTCTTATTTGAAGTCGCGACTGAAACCTAAAACGCGTGTCTCTGAAATCCACTAGTGTGTTATCAGTCAATAAAAATTAGATTAAGACTTTGCTACCGCCCGGCGAATCCACAGACTAAAGGTGAGGTAGATATTTTCGTCTTCTGCACTTGTTCCCAACTTTGCCTCGCAAATTGCCCGTGAGACTGCCGAATACGTGTCCAAACGATCGCGAGGGCGATTGTTTACATTAAGGATTTCAAAAAGACACAATTGTCATGATTTTATGTAGAATAAAAAAGATTATGTTATCTTGAGTATATCCAAGTAAGCGAAATTGTAGGAATTAAGCCTACATTTAAAAACACGATTTTTTTAACAATGAGCTAACCTCAGTTTAAGCCACGAGGTTCTGACTGTTTTTAAATGGTTCCCTGCGCAGCTGACGTGCGCACTCTGCCGTGTATTCCGTCTACAGTTAGGACGCGCACTGTGGGCCAGTTGGCAGTTCTGCGGCTGGGAGGAGGGGTGCCTTGCTGGTAGTGTTGGCAGGCCTGCTTATCTAGCGCGCGAACGCGCTCCGCCATCTGATAAGCGCGCAGATCGATGGGTCACCCAGTAGCAGCAGGAGGCATTGCCCGCCCACACTCCGTCTGNAAACATTAAAAATTCTAACAGGACATTGTCAAATTAAAACCTATCTCAAAAACATCAATAAAATAGAAGACGACATCTGCCAATGCTCCCAAGGGATACAAGATCTGGACCATTTATTATACTTTTGTGAACTATTTAATGAAGAAAGATTAAAGTTAATTTGTCAGTTAAGACAAAAAAACGAAACATGGCCTCTACAACTATACAATATATATAATAACGAAATAGCCGAATATATCAACGAATTCATTCAGGACATCTATTTAATAGTCAAAACAATGAATGACAATTTGGAAACTTAATAACTATAGACTATAGAAGATAAAGATAAATAAATAAGAAGTGGTGATGGGGATGAAGAGGAGAAGAAAGATCAAAGGGATATGGTTAAGAGGAGTAAGAAGTTAGATATGAAGAAGTAGTAATATACAAGAACAAGAAGAAGTTTATAAGAAGTAGTTGTTGAGGAGGATGAAGTGAAGAAGAAGAAAAAAAGAAATAGGAACAACAGGAGTAAGAAAATAGAAACAAACAAATAAGAGAAAGAAATAAGAACATGAAGAGGAATAGAAGATGAAGTTGTTGAGGAAGAGGATGAAGAGAAGAAGGATAAGAATAATAATTAAAGATGGTTAAAAAGATGAAAGGTTTTGAAGAATGATAAAAGAAGAAAGGACAATAAAAAGAAGATGAAGAATCCATAAGAAAGAAAAAAAATGAAAATGAAGAAGAAGAAAGGGAAGGAAGAAGGAATTAAGGAAAAAGAAAAGGGAAGGAAGAAGAAGAAAAAGAAAACTTGAAAACTTTAAACTTAAAGTAAAGATTTAAATGAAGAAGAAGTAAAGATGGTCAAAAGATTAACTGATTGACAGAGGGATATAAGAAGAAGTTATGATATGATAATTAAAGAATATGAAGATAATATAAGAAAGAAGAAGACGAAGAAGAAGCATACGAATAAGAAGGGGAGGAAACAAGAAAGAATAGGTAGAGGGAATGAAGAAGAAGAAGAAGAATCTAGATAAAAATTAGCATCCCGACGAACATGGGTATTATAGGAAGTAGCTGCTAGGAGGATGAAGTGAAGAAGAAGAGAAATAGGAACAACAGGAGCAAGAAAATAGAAAAAACAAATAAGAGAAAAAAATAAGAACATGAAGAAGACTAATAGAAGATGAAGTTGTTGATGAAGAGGATGAAGAGAATAAGAAGAACAAAAGAAAAGAAGAATAAGAAGTAAAGATGGTTAAAAAGACGAAGGGTTTTAAAGAATGATAAAAGAAGAAAGAATAATAAAAAGGAGATTAAAATCCATAAGAAAGAAAAATATGAAGAAGAAGAATAGGAAGGTGTGGAATAAAGGAAAAAGAAAAGGGAAAGAAGAAGAAGAAAAACTTGAAAACTTCTAACTTAAAAGTAAAGATTTAAATAAAGATGAAATAAAGAAGGTCGAAAGAGTAAATGATTGAAAGAAGGACATAAGTAGAAGATATTGAATGATAATAAAAGAAGATGAAGATACTATAAGAAAGAAGTAGATGAAGAAGACTAAGAAGGGGAGGAAACAAAAAAGAATAGGAAGAAGGAATGAAGAAGAAGAAGACTCTAGACTCTAGATAAAGATGAGGCGTCCCGTCGAATATGGGTATTATAGGAAGTGGCTGTTGAGGAGGATGAAGTGAAGAATAAGATAAGATGAGAAATAGGAACATAGGAGGAAGGAAATAGAAATATACAAATAATGGAAAGAAATAGGAATATGGAGAAGGATAGAAGAAGAAGTTGTTAAAGAAGAGGATGAAGAGAAGAAGAAAAAGAGAAAAGAAGAATAAGAAGTAATATGGTCAAAATGATAAAATAAGAAAGCATAATAAAAAGAAGATAAAGAAATTAAGAATGAGAAGAAGTAAATATGATTAATAGATTAACTGATTAAAAGAAGGAGATGAGAAGATATGGTAATTAAAGAAAAAGTATTTATAACAAAAAGAAAATGGTGAAGAAGAACAATAATCAAAAACCTCGGATGGCCTTTGGCTAAGAGAGGTGAGGAGGAAACTAATTGTAATTGTACAGCATAGTTACGGACGCTGAAAAATTGTGGAAATGTTTTGAGCTAACATAGCTTCAATAACACTTTAGCTACTTGATCCTCTCACGAATGGGTCTCAGAGTAGAAAAGTGGACTGGGACGAAATATTCATAGTGGCTGAACTGCCGGTTGACGAGAATGTTACCAGGTAATGAGTGTCAAACGTCTTTCCGGCATGTTGCTGGCAAGAGACAAAATTTTGATGGTTTGAGTGGCTGTTGGAGTTCACGATGTAAGCAACTGTTTTATTTCTTTATTCTTGTATACTCTATGAATGGAAGATGAAGTTTTTGAGTCGGCTAAGTTCTTTGCAGACCAATCACAAACGTTCAGCTTTAGAGTATCAGAGTTCTCGTTGGCCAAATGAAATTCGATAGTAGCTGCATACCCGCATGACAACTTTAAAACGTTTTGAAAATATTTATTACTACAGAAGGTATTTTGTACTATTCATTAAAGTGAAAATAACGGCGACAATGCAGAATTCGCTACCTTGAGGCGAGACTGCAAATAGTTTGTTGTATGTTGTGTTGAGAGATTTGGGCAGCTCTTAACGAGGTCTTGAGAGCCGATGGAGGTGAAATAATGCAGCAGCGCCGGAATGTAATGGCGGGGGAAACGGAAGATCCCCGTGAAAACCCACCAACCAGCGGCATCGTCCGGCACAATTCCCACTTGCGAAAATCCGGGAGTGACCTGGCCGGGGATTGAGCGCGGTTCGCCTTGGTTGGAGGCGAGCAGTCTAACCGCTCAGCCACCGCAACGCCTGCAGATAGTACGTAGGCTGTTATACACGGTACTTGCAGTTACTGGAGTTATGCTTGTTCTGCCCATTTTACATGTGTTTTATTAAATAGTTTTTTTTTGTAAGAGCTCGTAACGTACTGGTTTTGTGAAAGACTTGCAATGAATAAAATGAACATATGCTAAATTCTGGAATCTGCTGAACGTTTAACACCGTAACAAAATTTGTGCGTGATGCATAGAGATAGCTACGTGGATTTCGTAAATTATTTTTTTCCGGTACTCTACTTGTTCGTTTCACAACTGTTAATTCATTGTCTGTGACCGTGGTGAGTGGCTCATCCAACTTGGCTGCACGTCACGTCATTTCTCCTTGTTTATTACTGGCTAAAGAGCCGTCCGGGGCGTGTCCAAACAACTGCGGCCCAGTCGTGAATGGAACACGCCAGTACACGTTCTTGAAGTCAAACCTGTCACTGAAATGATTTGAATAATTTTATTGCATTCTAGCGATACGTTTTTTCTGAGCTTTATGATAGCAATGTACACAATTGCCTATCCCTTGTTCCTGTTTACAAGCCTTTATACAATACTCGCAAAGACTTTTTCATAGATATTAATTTCGTTATTTTAAAGACATTTTGCTTTCACTTTTTTTTAATGGAGATATTATTTGTCTATCATGCGAATGTTTAATTTTTATGTTTCTTTGTAAAATTCGAATAAACAATTTTACATAAATTTGAGTGGTTTTTTCATTTGTACGTTGGTGTCCATGAAAGTTTATAGACGTTTCTTTCCCTCACATTTTATGTCCATTCTTATATTAATTATTTTTCAGTTTCGTAAAAATTATGCTGACATGAAAATAATTTTGATGTAAAAATATTATTTAACTCTAATATTAATTAAGAAAAATTAAGTTTTTATCATCATCAATCCGTAAAAGAAAAAAAAAGTCTTCCTTCAATGCATAAGAGTACTTAATGGTTTCGTTTTTGTATTTTGCATAAAACATTTGTGCCAAAATAAAAGCAAAATTTAATCACTGTAACATGTAAAGCTAAATGAGACCCAAACTACAAAATGTTTTGTAACCAATTTAAAAAAATTTAAAAGTTAAAGTATTGTTTGTATTAAGTCGAGAAATTTAAAGCGCATTTAATACTTTCAACACGAAGTCCATATTCCCAGAGTTTTTAAAAGTCCTGCAACTCCCTCTACAAATTTGCTTTTTACTTTGATAAATACGAGGCATAAAATAAAATATCTGCCCTTAAAAAAATATTTATCTGCTAAATAAAACCGCTCAAGTATATAATGCGTCCCTTAACACAATGAACTTAAATACTAGCCACAAGTACGACTAGTGTTACAGGCGCAGGTGAAGATTGCCACGCCCTCCAACACAGCGGACCAGTAATATACATTCGTCGGTACAGCTGGTGAGTCCTCAGCGGGCGCGAAAAATGGAGGTGTGGCGTAAGTAAAGTGCAAAGAAGTGTTTATATCCCTACAGGCTCATATAAATGATTTGCACCAAGTCTGTTGGAAATAATGATATCAGTACATAATTTAGCTTAACGTCGAAAGTGTAAACTAACATATATTTAAAAAGTTGTTAAAATAAACAGTTAAGTTTTTAATTCGCAGTATTTTATTTATACTGGGTTGTTGTAATTAAATAAATGGTAAAACTCATAATTTATCACATCGTTTTATGTATTTGATTACCTCATTTAGCCTTTGGAAATTCTGAGATTCTTTAGTGTATACTTGTGACCCGGCCCTGCTTCACATGGGTACAATTTATTTTTACAGCTATACACTAATAAATATATTGGGAAAAAACAATTACAATATTATATAATAGTAAATTAGTAAACTATACTATATAACATACATACATACACGTCACGCCTGTCTCCCAGAGGCAGATATTATGAACCTCCATTTACCACGATCCTGACATACCTACCTCCTTCGCTTTATCCACATTCATACATCTCTAATATAACAATATTATATTATAGTGGTTAAGAAAATTTCTTTGTATACAACATTAATCGTTTTGCCTCCGACCGCCAGAACAAAAAGATTTCTGTTTGACGTGACACGCGAAGGAGCTACGTATAATTGTCCGTGTAAAAACATGCCCCACTCAAATCCACCCCAGCCACATT
Organism: Clitarchus hookeri; assembly: GCA_002778355.1. Lineage (NCBI taxonomy): Eukaryota > Metazoa > Arthropoda > Insecta > Phasmatodea > Phasmatidae > Clitarchus > Clitarchus hookeri. The sequence goes on along the minus strand of NQII01002573.1, from coordinate 276,618 downwards.
AGGTGTTTGACCCTGGGCCTTATGTGTGGCCATATCAAAACAAACTCTTATTGGAAATTGGACTCTTTTAAAATTAAAAGGCAAACCCGAGTTAATCATTGGTATTCTGGTATTAAAACAGTTTCTCCAGTGTCGCAGCCAGTAAGAATAGTACCTTAAATGAGATAACTTTTTTAACTTGTAATCGAGTCCCGTTGCATAATTTCGGTGGATTTATATTTCGCAATAAAATTATGGGAGTTCAAACTTTTAAAATCAGTTTTTGTGGTGGCATGCTAGAAGAATTCAATGAATTAAGAAATTCTGTGGGATAGTGCACGGGTTCTTCTTCATTGTCGAGTACTATATCTACTGAGTAATAGACTTGTGTTTGAGCATTGAACTTTGTGAGCACTAATTCATTAATGTTTTCGACTTGTTTGTCAGTAGGCAATAATATCGCTCTTTCTTTGAATCACGATAGTGTCTTATTTGAAGGTCGTGTATTTCAGGGTATACATTATCTATCAGTTGTTGGTGGTCGGTGACTAAAACACATATATAACNCTTTTGATATAGTAGAAGTTGACGCATTCTGCGTCCCTATATTTTATTCGTCAGAACACACGCTCTGGCGAAGCTCGCAGGCGGACGACCGACAATAAAGATTAAGGGTTAGCAGACATGCCAGAAGAGTGACGCCAGGAGGGCGCGACCGCGCCTCGCAGCTACAAAGGCGTGCTACCAAAGGTTTCTGCATGTGCAACGGTTCCTGCACATGCAGACGACATCCAGAGACAATTGAAGGCACCCGGGCGCGGACACAGCTGTATTTTGCAGCTGCCCAAGGGACACCGAGATCCCACCACCAGCTGCGTCTGTCCCAGGCTTGTACCGCAATAAACCATGAGAGCTTTTAGCGGGCGTGCTGGGATATAGCGGCACGATATCCGGAGGCAGGAGAACCACACGTGCGCCAAACCAAGAGGGCACCCAAGAGTTCCCGCATGTGCAGAACGGAACAGTAAACTTCCAGGCCAGAATCAAGGGGCGATGCCAGGCCGGCTGCGGACCACAGGAGCAGCGGCCATGTGTTTTACGACCCAGGGGGACGACAAGCACCCCGGGCCACGTGCAGAGACGGGGCAAGTTGAATATGGTGATGGAGCCTACAAAACCACGAGAAGGAGGGAGGAACGGATCAGTCAGTCGAGGATCGAGCAGTCAGGTCAGTCAGTTGGAGGACCTAGAGCGAGACGTCCGGTTCGGAGCCGGATGACTGCAGTCAGACGCGAGCAGTCAGTGAGAAACGTCAACGAGTCAGCCAGTGTCAGTCAGTCGAGGATCGAGCAGTCAGGCAGTCAGTTGAGGGCCTGAAGTGAGGCGTCCGGATCGAGAATGCATCACGACGTCGACCTCAGTCGGAGGCCGTCAAGCGGGACGTGCGGCGGGAAGAATCCGAGAAAAGTCAGTCAGACTTCGTCAAACGAAGAGTGCTGAGTGGACCCGGGAGGAGGGGTTCCGAGAGCAGGCGTCGGGACGCCCCACCAAGCGCCGGAGCAGTTCCAAGTCGCCAGCCGAGGGAAGACAGCGCCGCAGTGTCAGATAAGTAGTTCTACACCAGGTGTGAAGAATCCTGCCCCCCCCCCCCACGACGACGCCAATCGCGGCGTCAAACCATACGTAGCCTACATAGAAAAAGGAGAGGGGAGTTGTCTCGAGAGTTCATGTACCAGTTAACCTGTTTAAGCAACAATAAAACTCGATTATGTGAACTCGCAAATAAAGTGTAATTTATTAGTAAATTGGACTTAGAGACAACAGTGTCGACGTATTCCTACGCCCTATCACTGAGGGCTAGCATCAAGTTCTGGCGCCTCACGCCGCAGAGCAGATTCAATACCTACTTCCAAACTTCAGCATTCGGCAGGTATCAAACTATCTATTTAGTAGGGTCACTTAACATGAAAATGTGGACACACCGGATGAAAGATTCAATTTTTTCCAGGTACTGGTTTGGTACTAAGGTTTCAATTTTTGATTGTAACCAACTCCTCCGTCGGCCATCTTGAATTTTATGGTGGCCATTTTGAAATATAGGTATATTATCAATCTTGGCTTCTAAAATACTTAGGACCACAAACTTGGTCTCTAAGTTATATTTATTCACTAATATATGTACCAATTACAAACTATTCACCAATTAACTGTTTTGTCCACATTTTCTAATATTTTTTTATATTTTATTTCAGATTGAATTGTAATGCAAGACGGATTGGAACAAGTGTGTGATCTGTCAGAAAAGAACTTCAGAAAATCTAAAATGTCCGCTCATTGCACATGGAATCGAAGACAAGACAACACCATGCCGGTCTTTCTTGAACAATATCGATGAGTTTAGAAGCTTGGAGTCATTGCCAGTGAAACTAAATTTGGAGTCGACATGAGTGCATCTGAACTGGTCGAAAACCTTGGTGCATGGCATAAATCTTGTTACTTCAAGTTCAGTAATTTGAAGTTGGATAGAGCTAGAAAGCTGGGAAATACTTCAGGAGGCAGCACAACTGTGGAGAAACGATTCCGGGGTGAAGCGAGTGACAAAATGGCGTGTTTTTTATGCCGTGGAAGCGATGGACTCCTTCATGAATTTCGGGCATTAACAACTGATACGGCCATACGAAAAATGGCCACAGAACTGCAAGAAACCCGGTTGTTGGCAGCATTAGAAGGTGGTAATCTCATTGCCCTTGACGCCAAATATCAACTGCAATGTTATGCAGCACTGATAAATCGCTACCAGTCTCACCTAAGGAAACTACAGCAGGATTTGGTGGGAGGATCTGCAGAGGAAAGTCAGATAAATGCTAGAACACTTGTGGAGCTTTATACTTATATAGAGAACTGTGTGGAAGATGGGACCTTCTACTTTAAATTTTCAAAGTTGCATGAACTGTATGAGAACCGATTAAAAATTATTGGCGTTGAGAAGGAGGATAACAGAACCATAATGAAGAATAAATGGCTAACTCACTTTCCACAAGCGCAAGAACAAAGTGATGGAAAGTATAAGGTTTTGGTGTTTGAAGAAGGCATGCGGGAAATTCTGCAGCAGGCCATGTCATGTGATTACGAACATGATGCCCCTTTGTTAGCTAAGACTGCCAAGTTAGTGCGAAAAGAAATTGCAAGTTACACAGGTTTCCACTTCGATGGTAATTTTCCTTCTGGTTGTCAAGAACATTCAGTGCCACCTGTTCTGAAGACTCTTGTATGTATGATTTTGAATGGTGATGAAAGTGTAGTAAATACGGTGCGGACAATTAAGAGTGTAGGCCAGGATGAGTATGACAGGTATTGTAAATCAGTTATCAGTTATTGTACCCATTCCATCCATGAACCAATAAAAAAAAATTCACTTCCTTTATTCAGAACTCCTATCCAAAAGATAAAGACAAAAAATAAGAGAAACCTATCATTACTTAGGACTGATGTTTCTCTGTTCTCTCAACTGTACATAGTGATGCAGCATAGGAAGAGTGACATGACTAAATTCTTCAGCCATAAGAATCATAATTTCCCCCCTTCACTATCTGACGATGGAAGTCTGCGCTTCGGAAAGAAGTCAGCTCTTATGAACATTCTGAACAAGGATTCTCCAAATGATCCTCTTGATTGTGTTGATGTGAGAATTCTCGATGGAGCCGCTGTTCTGTATATCCTCCCCCCAACTACCAACATTGTCACATTTGATGATTATGCTGATCATATATTCATTCCACACATAAATAAACAATTAGAAAGCTGCAAACGAGTTGATGTAGTGTGGAACATTTACATTCCGACAAGCCTCAAAGAAGCCACTAGAGAAAAGCGAGGTAAGGGTGTTAGGAGGAAGTGTGAAGGAAGGAACAAGCTCCCAATTAAATGGGCCGATTTATTAAAAGACCTCACCAACAAACAGGAACTTTTTGCATTCCTTTCAAACAAATGTTGAATGTGCCGAAAGCAAGGTAATTGTCGTCACATGTGATGCCAGCGTTATTCTCCGAGGAACCGATAGGTCCATGCTATCATGTGACCATGAGGAAGCGGACACGAGACTGATTATCCACTTACAAGACGCACTTTTGAATGACTGTAGTAACTGTATGGTGCGTACTGTTGACACGGACGTAGTGGTGATCCTCAATGGTAAGTTCCATCACCTGATGACCTTGTGTGCTGATTTAAAGATTTGTGTTGCTTTCTGTATAGGCAAAACATTTACTTATATTAACATTAATGCTATCTGTGAGAAGCTGGGTGTAGAGAAATCCTTGGCACCTTCCTTTATTCCACAGTTTCACAGGATGTGATACTACATCATCATTTTTTGGACGAGGCAAGAAATCTGCGTGGGAGACGTGGAATTGTTATCCTCAAGTGACACGGGCCTTTACCTACATGGCACTCCACCCTTACACAGAACTTGATATTGGTAATGAAAATTTTAAACTACTAGAACAGTACACTGTGATATTGTATGATAAGAACTGTGAATTAGACAATGTGAATGATGCCAGGAAGGAGCTTTTTTGTCAGAAGAGTAAGTCAATGGAGAAACTTCCACCAACGAAGGATGCACTACTTCAACACTCCAAGCGGGCTGTATATCAGGCAGGAGTATGGTGCNTTGTCAGAAGAGTAAGTCAATGGAGAAACTTCCACCAACGAAGGATGCACTACTTCAACACTCCAAGCGGGCTGTATGGTGTACCAGTGAGCACAGTCAACAGCATGCTCGTAATCCAGAAGGCTGGGGCTGGACTCAGCAAGTAGACAGTGCATCATGGGTTCCTGTGTGGAGCATATTACCTATTGCTTAAAAGGCATGTACTGAATTGGTTAAATGTAATTGAAAGAGTCAAAGAGGGTGCAATGGTAGGTGTGCTTGCAAAACTGCTCGTTGGAATTGTACTGAACTGTGCAAATGTCAATGTTTGAATACGACATAAGCAATCCTTCATATAATTCAACATATTTTATATACGATGTCATAATACGATTCATTTTATTTTAATTGTATAATTATTTATTTTATACCGTTTTTTATGTATTATTTGAATTGGTGAATAGTTTGTAAATGGCAGCATATCATTAGTAATATGTGTAGTGAATACCTTAAACTTCTTTAGATTGTATAAATTTGTTAATTTTCAGTTTATTAGTGAATAAATATATAGTCTGATGCATTAATAAGTTGTGTAGTTGTATTCCCAGGCCCCAAATATGTATACTTAGACACCAAGTTTGTGGCCCTAAGTGTTTTAGAAGGCGAGATATTGATAATATACCTATATTTCAAAATGGCCACCATAAAATCCAATATGGCGGACGGATGAGTTGGTTCCTATCAAAAATTGAAACCTAAGTACCTAACTAGTACCTGGAAAAAATTTGGTGCTTTTATCCGGTGTGTCCACATAAATGCGAAATTCGACGTTACGGGACCCCACTAATTGAAAGAACTTTTTCCATAATCCATTGGAAGCTCTCCATTTTCGACTTTCAGTGGCATTTCAGCAAACATTCTGTTATCTTCTGAAGATATAAGTACTCTCATGTTTGTTTTTAGTGTTAGTTTTGTTACATTGGGCCAAAGATACGACATTTTTAATAATGCATTGACTTCATCAGCCACATCCCACCCCGCCGCACCCGCCAGCCAATAGGTCCGTGCGCGCGTGTTTCGATTTTATAAATTACTTTTCACAAAACTTTTGATGACTTTTAAAGTATTGGAGATAATTTGATTCTGCAAACTACATTTTTTATCTACATTAAACAGTTTTAATTATCAACTTATTTATTTAGATAAAGTATAAGTTCTTTATGGTTAGAAAAGACAGTGAATTTTACGTTTGTTTTTACTGCGTAATTTAAATTGTAAATACGCTTGTTACTATTTATCAATTAAAGATAGATTTATGCTACTGCTGACTTTTTTGTAGATCATTTATTTGTACACGATTCTTTCGTAAATGATTTTGTTATATATTTAAAGGATTAGGCAGCGTATTTCATGAGAGCACGCTGGCGGAAAACTTTTTTCCCCGACTTGATTCACTAATACCATTAATTCTCAGCTCCTGTAAGTGCTATAGCAATTTTTAATACACGCAAACCTTTCTCAATAATTGCAGATCATAACAGTAAAAACCGCATCCAAATACGTTCAGTGGTTCTCGAGATTATCGTAGTCATACAAACAGACGCGCGCCAGGGACTTCCTTTTACACTATATAGTGATAAAAAATTCCCCCATGGAAGCTATTATACGGGTATGACGGAAACTTTTTACCTCTAAAGGGGAACTATTATATTATCTAAACTATCAAATAATGGTGGTGAAACGAATTTTTAGTAGCATTTGTATATGTTGGTATTTTATATAAACCTTTTGTGCGCTAGCTGTTTTACATGATTTGTAGATAAATATTTTAACGCCTCAAAACTTTTATCGGTCACTTATATTTCAGTTTTTTTTTGGCACTGTATGTAATAACGTAATATTTAATTATTTATGTGTTATTTATTTGTGACAGCTACATTTTATTTACTTATGATCTTATGGTTTTATTGTTAATTGCAAGATGTTATAAACTCAGGAAGTGTATTTAAGTTTAATTATGTTTACGAGTCTTTCTGTATTTCTACCACGAAGTTATTTGTACTTGAGTTAAATTGCATTGAGGATTTAATATTTGGTTTCCACAGTAACGCAAGACGTAATGCGTGATATATGATGTAGCCGTGTCGTGATTGGTGCGACGTTTGAAGGCGTCGTTAAGTATGCACTTACGACGCGTTCACCCAGCTTGTTTCCCGCTAGGCAGGTCGAGACCTATTAGATCAATGGCCTGCTATGAATTGTTATTTTTCTTATTGATTTGGACTGTGTGCGAACATTCATGCGGGCTGCCCAACGGGGTGAAGACGCGTNCGTGATATATGATGTAGCCGTGTCGTGATTGGTGCGACGTTTGAAGGCGTCGTTAAGTATGCACTTACGACGCGTTTAGCCAGGTTGTTTCCCGCTAGGCAGGTCGAGACCTATTAGATCAATGGCCTGCTAGGAATTGTTATTTTTCTTATTGATTTGGACTGTGTGCGAACATTCATGCGGGCTGCCCAACGGGGTGAAGACGCGTNTGAATTGTTATTTTTCTTATTGATTTGGACTGTGTGCGAACATTCATGCGGGCTGCCCAACGGGGTGAAGACGCGTTGCATAGAACTGCAAGAAAGTAGTCTGCACGCGCTACCTACGTGGTTTGATAATTAAATGCAAGTTAGAGCTACCGTGATGTTGCGAGTGATACTATATGGACTGCAATAGCGTACTTCAGGCCCAAGAGCTTTGAAAGGGAAAACGACTACCGGTATGAGCCGACAAGTTCCTACAAAATGTTGCTGCGATTAAGCATTTCCAGCTAAGTATTCTCAGATTTTCAACGCAAAGACGTCAAAAAAATTCTAATTAATAATTTTTTAAAATTTTTTTGGCTTACGTTACGCCATTGTGGATCATAGTATGTTGAAGTTGCTGTACCTTATTTTTCCTACGGAGTCATGTCAAGATCACATTGGTTCTCTCGACTGAGTTGGTTTGAGAAACACAGTTAAATTAATTTAATTTACTTTTAGCAAGAAGTTCAGGAATTTTTCAAAGGACATAAATTATTTTTGAATGTTAATGAGGGATATGCACGAGAGCAGTTACAATCATAGTTACGGTCACCCGAAGCAGAACTGATTTTTAAACTTGTATTGAATTTTTCGTCCATGTTGTTTCTAGCGTACTAAGACTGGCTGTTGTATGTGATCCTGAGTGCCCCGTCACCGGTAAGACATATCTAAATTGTGTTACGTTGCTGCGAAATCATTGCTGTCCTGTGGACCCGGGTAAGTTTCTAACTCCAGGACAGAATTCACTGTTTGTAGTGACAATTAATTTAAATTATCCTCTTCAGTGTAACACCACCTACACACTTTTACATTACAATGTGTGTGACAAAATTACGTCCAGTGAAATTTTACTTTCACAATCTAGCGGCAACGTATAGCTATATGGTTTATCGCGAGAAATGTTAACTGTTTNTCCAGTGAAATTTTACTTTCACAATCTAGCGGCAACGTATAGCTATATGGTTTATCGCGAGAAATGTTAACTGTTTTCTAGGGTTCGATGTACTGAACTTTCGTTATTGTCTGTCGTGCGTGTATGAAGCTACTATCCCTTTTAAAAGGGCCAATGAGGACTCCGATACTCTATATCAGAAAATGTGTGACTGGTCTGCAAATTCAAAAGACGTGATAATTCAATCATAAAAGTATAAACTAGATGTAGTGTTATCTAATATATGTTTACTCAAAAATATTTCGCGATTTTCCAGTATTTATGTATACAGGATATGAAATGTTTTAAACGTGCATTTATTACACTTATAGAACTTCCGTTTTTTTATAGCAGCTTAGAATGTATATTTGCTCCCTTTTTGCTTGAATACTCCTTTATAGCGCAAGTAATGAATTACAGAAATTAGTCTTTAGAATTTTTTTATTTCTGCCTGAGCTATGGTAACACGTTAGATGCTGAAATAAATGTGTAACGTGATTGAATACGCTCCGTCAAACAGCGATGCGAAATGTTGCAAGTGAAATGTAGAATCGGAAATTTTCAAAAGAAATTTTCACTTATTGTTCACCAAAGATTCATGTGGTGGGCGTGAATACTGGGACATTCTCTACAACTATTTNCGTGAATACTGGGACATTCTCTACAACTATTTTTGATTTTTTAAACAAGTATTTTTCTGGCTGAGGGAAACCTTTTTCTTACGTGCGAGACCACTAACGCAGTCTTGTGTAGCTTCATAATATAGAGTTAAGCGTGCTGTGGATGGAAAATCGAAGGTGGACTCGTATTTCGTAATTTTATATTGGATATTGGATGGCGGGTTCTTGCGTGCGCTTTGCAAGCATTTCGTTTTCGAAGTTCCCATGAAACCCGCCGCAATCAGCGAGATGAAGTTTATTTAAAAATATTATATTCTGACCTCGGCGCTGAGAAACTTTTCCCATTTAAACAGCACTACCAAGTTTTACCCTACTGTCCTCGCCAACAACTCCCACGTCAGGTCATCATTTCCGTTCCATTTGTGCGAGGTAGAAAAAAAACTACGCCGCAGTATCGTGACGCTAGAGTTGGCGCAGATAAGAAAACTGTGTGAGAGGCGCTGTTTCGTTGGAGTGAGCTCGTCTTCAGATGTGTCATATTTTAACCCTTTAAGGAGCCGCAGTGGCTGAGCNGGCGCTGTTTCGTTGGAGTGAGCTCGTCTTCAGATGTGTCATATTTTAACCCTTTAAGGAGCCGCAGTGGCTGAGCAGTTGGCCTGCTCACCTACCACCAAGGCGAACCGGGTTCAATCCCCGGCCGGGCCACTCCCGTATTTTTACAAGTGGTAATGATGCCGGACGATGCCGCTGGTCAGCGGTTTTTTTTTTCGGGGATCTCCGGTTTCCCTTCCCTTTCATTCCGGAGCTACTCCATTCTCAACTCAATGACCCTCATCGGCTCTCAAGATCTCACTGTTAAGAGCCGCCTAAATCTCTTCACTCACTCACTTTCAACCCTTCAACATATTATCCCGAGTATACTCGTTCCACTTTGAAATGTTGCAGAATTGGTGAAATCATGGTCGGTGCTGTACAGATCCAGAAGGTAGCACCAATGTGGGCATTGCCTTTTCCTGGACAATGCTATCGGTTACTGCTGACACACCAACTATTTTATAATTGGTTATTTCTTCTGTAGTGAAACTACAGTACTGAAATCCTATTCATAGGTTCCGAAATGCAAGGTATTGTAAAGGATTTGTATGTACTTCTCACACCAAAAATTTCTTATTTTGTAACACCTGAGTGAAAAAATTAATTTATACGTTAACGGGTTAAATAATTCAGCTGATGCAACGTCAGCAGTGTTATAGTGGTAACTGTACACAGCAGACAGCCGCCACTACATACACATTAGCTTTTCATGTAACCAATGTTATTTTTCTGTGGCTGACGTAATGCCAAAGTTATTACCACACTTATATAAAGGTTAACTATGTCACGGTATTTTTTTTTTCGTTTTGTTTACAGAACGGCGTTTTATAGTTGCAAGTGACTTTATTTTCATTTCAGCGTATCAAGNGCTCTCAAGATCTCACTGTTAAGAGCCGCCTAAATCTCTTCACTCACTCACTTTCAACCCTTCAACATATTATCCCTAGTATACTCGTTCCACTTTGAAATTTTGCAGAATTGGTGAAATCATGGTCGGTGCTGTACAGATCCAGAAGGTAGCACCAATGTGGGCATTGCCTTTTCCTGGACAATGCTATCGGTTACTGCTGACACACCAACTATTTTATAATTGGTTATTTCTTCTGTAGTGAAACTACAGTACTGAAATCCTATTCATAGGTTCCGAAATGCAAGGTATTGTAAAGGATTTGTATGTACTTCTCACACCAAAAATTTCTTATTTTGTAACACCTGAGTGAAAAAATTAATTTATACGTTAACGGGTTAAATAATTCAGCTGATGCAACGTCAGCAGTGTTATAGTGGTAACTGTACACAGCAGACAGCAGCCACTACATACACATTAGCTTTTCATGTAACCAATGTTATTTTTCTGTGGCTGACGTAATGCCAAAGTTATTACCACACTTATATAAAGGTTAACTATGTCACGGTATTTTTTTTTTTCGTTTTGTTTACAGAACGGCGTTTTATAGTTGCAAGTGACTTTATTTTCATTTCAGCGTATCAAGNATTTTTTTTTTCGTTTTGTTTACAGAACGGCGTTTTATAGTTGCAAGTGACTTTATTTTCATTTCAGCGTATCAAGTACATATGATTTCCTACTGACGTGCCAAGAGAGTGTTCAACTAGTATAGCCTCGTTCGGTGCAACTCGCGTTTTATTCGCTGAAATACACAAGAGCTTTATGTGATATGCGTACAGCTGTTTGCATTACAATGTAGCGTACTCATCGTGTACAACTACAGCCCAGCTAACATCATGTCCATGAAGCTAATATTTGCCAACAAAATTCCGTCATTTCTAACGAGTAAATCTGTAGGTATAATACAATCAAGATAGACAAAAAGGGGGTTTAATAGAGTAAACATAATAAACTATCTTTAAATGAAGACTTTGCTTTAATACTTTTTGTCCCAATTTAGTTTGCTGTTTCAGGTGTTCCAGTTAAGCAATGTTTTTTATGTGTGCTCTGCTAAGCTGGCACAGTACTCGTTCAGTTTTCACACCCAAATACCTGTAGGTTTTGTGTTGTGCGATAGTGATATAAATCGTCATATTTTTTTAGTAGTAGTGCGGTTTGCCAAAATAAAAGTTAATTAGACATTGAGCTTCGCAGTGTACAGTGCCGGACAAGTAAAACTTTCTCTGCAGCGTGCACACGAATGGGTTCACTGGGTCAGAGTGGTTTAAGGCCCTCCCCTTTCAAGCACTTGAACAGCTTGTGGTGTGTCTGAAATACTCATTATTAATATAAATTACTGCACGTTCTCGCAATCTTTCTTCGCGTGAAAATAAGCCACACTTCACACTAGTCAACACAGCTCACATAATAAAAACGTTATTTCGTAAAGTTTTCATTGTTGTTAAAATGGGTAATTTTTACATTCCTGCGTGTTGAAATATTCAGCTTGAGTGTACGCAAAACCTATATAAGGCCCAAAACTTAACTTTGCTAAAGACTTTATACGCCAGCAATTTGAAGAGCCACTGTTTAAATGCACATAGTTACTCGCCATAATTGACGTCAATTTAGTGTCTTAAGCGTAGAGGCGATGTGTAACTTGACGTACGTATCCGTCTCACCCTAAGCGCTGCTTTGTATGTTGTGAGTCAAATACCGAGAAAAGCTGCGAGTTGGCGGGCGCATTTATAACACGTGAATGAAATGGGATGGGAATTTTCATTTTATTTATTGAAATGATTTGTGTGTTAGAACACCGCCAATAACAATACAAAACATTACTGAGAAGGTTAGCGTTAAGGGGTTTGCTAACAAAACAGTTTCTGTAAAATCAGTGCGTATACATATTTCTCAGTGAATATTTGTTTTATGTTTATATTTTTTTCTAAAAAAGGGGAAAAAATAATGTCCCTGAAGTTGCATATTTTATATTTGTCCTATCCGTAGCGACACCTGATTTTCACGAAATTTCCTGTCCAGTTATATTTCAAATCAGTTTATTCCAGCTCCACTTTCGCTATTTGATGATTTTAACTGCCAGCAAATCATAAACGTTCAATAGCGAAGTCACCTAATTATTATTGGTCAGTCAAATATCATAACATATTTTCGTAAATACATGCGGCCAATAACCACAGGGCCGAGTTAGGTGGCGGAGGAGTAAACCTTCGTACTCGCATTCGGGAGGACCTGGATTCGATTACTGATCCGGCTATCCTCATTTCGCTTTTCTATGGTTTTCCGAAATAACACCTGACGAATGCTTGGATGTTTCCTTACTACAGGTTTGGTTACTTCTGCTCAGGTTGGGAAGATCAATGTTTAAAGTTTGACAACCAAACTTTTTCGCCACAAGGTAATCGCTAGCGTCGCATGTGTACCAGATTTTTTTTATTTGCTACGTTAAACAACAGGATAATTGCAATAACCATAAATCATACAAAAAATTATTTTCTTTGCAAATTAAAACCTTTCTCTAATAATTCACGTAGGTTAAAATTCCAATTAAAAGTTATCTTATAGAACACGGGGGAAACCTAGTGGCGGAAATTTTTTTCTATGCCAAACCCTCACATAAGAAATATAGTTTAGGTCCTAACCGGATATACTCCGGTTAGGAGTATATACATACTACTCCTAACCGGATATACTCCGGTTAGGAGTATATACATACTACAGGCCATGGCCGATTCCTTCCCCGTTCCTGCTTATTTCAGCAACTTTCTCCCTCTCTAATGACCTCTCTGTTGATGAGACGTTGAGCGCTACCTATTTATCTACCAACAATCACAGGAAAACTGCACACACGCTCGTCTAGCTTGCATGGAACTCTTTTTTTGGAGGAGGGGGAAATCAGATGCCCGTTCCTATTAGCAAATATTTGAACAATTCGCTCGTTTATTTGGTAAAAACATTTATGTCAAATATAGTATGATTTGTGGTGGATTCTCCCCAGCTCAACATTCACCATAATTTCACATCTCAAACTCCGCATAGTCCCGCATCACAGGAATCTTGGGGAAAAGGAAAGGATGGGAAGCGTTAATTCCAAAATCACAAAAATAAAAAGAAGGCATTTGACAAAATATTAGCATTCCCAAGTTGGTGTGATAGTAAAAGCAAATAACAGTGATATAATTTTTGTTTTATAATTGTGGCTTTTAAATTATTTTTCCTTCCGAAATCTTTATCAACTTTGTTTAAAAATTACAGTAAACAATTTAACTAAAGTTTAAATGTATGTACGTACAAAACTATAGAAATTGTTAACTTGCTTCTCTTGACGTTTATACTCAACAAAATGCATTTAAAAGGGCATACACAATATATATTTTACATTTACCATTCCTTGAGATTGTGCAGACTCCAGACGAGAAGCTTCCCGGGCGGAAAACACCCACTAAAAAGACAATTGTTCACTCGCTCCTATCCTTTGCACAACTCTTTGATCACAAGATTCCAACAGTCCTGGAGCCTAGAGTACTCCCCTCACATGACATCTGGGGTTGTAGGTAGTGCTCACTGATGTTTATATAAGCATCCATCTTACAGTCCTGAAGCCGAGGGTAATCTCCTCACCTAACACCCTAGGATTTCGGAAGTACTTCATTAATGAAACACACCAGGGGGTCGGCCCGCGGAATCCGCGGGTTCACTATCCTTGGGTGAGGCAGGTAAACGGGCGCAATTTGAAACCAACCTTTTTTTTTTTTGACATAGTGTAATTATATTAATGTTGTCCTAGGGGGCTACATACAATAACTGCGATAAATGCTGACCTCAAAAAAAAGCATGGCCCGCGTAACCCGCGTTCTTAGTCAACAATAGTGAAGCATGTACATGAGTGCAATCTGAAACCAAGGTCATGAATATGGCCTGGGCAGGTACTTGCGTACAATCTGAAACCAATTGTAAAATATGGCCTGCAACAAATGCTGGCCTCAAAAGAAGCTGGGCCCGCGTATGCCGCGTTCTTAGTCAACAATGGTGAAGCATGTACATGCGTGCAATCTGAAACCCAGGTCATAAATATGGCCTGTGATAAGCTTGGTAAGTGTAGAGTCCATTGTGGAATGAATTTCGAAATTATCGAACGAAATGCCGATGAGTGGTGCAGATCTAATAATGATACCACCCAACCATGTTCATTTCAGGCCTAAAGGTAAACTTGAATGGTGCTGAGTTCATTACATTACGAATTTCTAAATTATCATACAAAACACCGAAGTTATGGTACACTATACTTTAATTATGGTACGCAAAATATGGGCCAACTGACTTTGTACGCTAGTTATGGTACATCTTATAGTACACTTTTACGGTACTGACGGCCGAAAACTGTGGCTTCAAGAGCCGAAAATCATAAATGCCCCCCCTCCCCTCAGGAGTACTGACATTTTTTCAAAAGGGCATAACTGACCCAACGGCCGAGGAAAGGTCCGAATACAACAGTCCTCCCTCAAATCCCACCGCAATCGGCCGAAAACTGTGGCTTCAAGAGCCTAAAAACATAAATGCCCCCTCCCCTCAGGGGTACCGACATTTTTCCAAAAGGGCATAACTGACCCAACGGTCGAGGGAAGGTCCAAAGAGACAGCCCTCCCTCAAATCCTGGTGAAATCGACCGAAAACGGCGACTTCCAGCACCGACCAAACTTAAAAACACACCCCTCTGGTCCCAACATCTCCCACGGGGGATTGGGAGGGGGAGTGGGGTGATAGAAAGAGGAAGGTTCAAGGTTGTGCACAAATTTTGTTCCAACCCTCTACCCAATACGGGAGGGGCGCTGCGAGCCCCCAAAGTCACCCTTCAAACTTCCGATCTTGAATAATGAGATAGACCAGTGGTCGGCCCGCGTAATCCGCGGGTTCACTATTCTTGGGTGAGGCAGGTAAACGGGTGCAATTTGAAACCAAACTTTTTTTTTTCACAGAGTATGAATGTTTTCCTAGGTGGCCCGCATAACCCGCGTTCTTACTCAAGAACGGTGAAGCATGTACATGCGTGCAACCTCAAACCCAGGTCATAAATACGGCCTGCGATAAGCTTGGTAAGTGTACCGTATAACCGCCTTTTTACTCAAGAACGGTGAAGCATGTACATGAGTACAATCTGAAACCCAGGTCATAAATATGGCCTGCGATAAGCTTGGTAGGTGTAGAGTCCATTGCAGAATGAATTCCGAAATTATCGTACAAAATACCTATATGTATGGTGCATATCTAATACTTGTACTGCCCAACCATGTTATTTTTAGGCCTATAGGTAAAGTTGGGCGCTGCAGAGACTATTATGCTACGAATTTCGAAATCACCGTACAAAATACCGAAATTTTGGTACACTGTACCATAATTATGGTGCGCAAAATATGGACCGAGTGACTTTTTACCATAGTTATGGTGCATGTTATGATACACCATTATGTTACCGACATTTATTCAAAAGGACCTAACTAACTATGAACCGAGGGAGTAACCAAAGAGACAGCCCTTCCTCAAATCCTAACGAAATCCATCGAAAACAGCGGCTTCCATAGGCGAAAATGTGTGAAAAAAAGACCCCTCCGGTCACCGCATCTCCTCTCTGGTAGGTAGTTAGGGGAGGGGTGGTGGAGGGGGTCGAAAGAGGAAGGTTCAAAGGTGTGCATAAACTTTGTTCCAGCACTCTACCCCTTAAGGGTGCGGCATTGCGCGCCCCCAAAGTCACCCTTCAAACTTCTGTTCTTGAGTAATGAAAATGACCAGGGGTCGGCCCGCGGAATCCGCGGGTTCACTATCCTTGGGTGAGGCAGGTAAACAGGTGCAATTTGAAACCAACCATTATTTTTTTGACAGAGTGTAATAGTATGAATGTTTTCCTAGGTGGCCCGCATAACCCGCGTTCTTACTCAAGAACGGTGAAGCATGTACATGCGTGCAACCTCAAACCCAGGTCATAAATATGGCCTGCGATATGCTTGGTAAGTGTACTCCATAACCCGCGTTCTTACTCAAGAACGGTGAAGCATGTACATGCGTGCAACCTCAAACCCAGGTCATAAATACGGCCTGCGATAAGCTTGGTAAGTGTACCGTATAACCGCCTTTTTACTCAAGAACGGTGAAGCATGTACATGAGTACAATCTGAAACCCAGGTCATAAATATGGCCTGCGATAAGCTTGGTAGGTGTAGAGTCCATTGCAGAATGAATTCCGAAATTATCGTACAAAATACCTATATGTATGGTGCATATCTAATACTTGTACTGCCCAACCATGTTATTTTTAGGCCTATAGGTAAAGTTGGGCGCTGCAGAGACTATTATGCTACGAATTTCGAAATCACCGTACAAAATACCGAAATTTTGGTACACTGTACCATAATTATGGTGCGCAAAATATGGACCGAGTGACTTTTTACCATAGTTATGGTGCATGTTATGATACACCATTATGTTACCGACATTTATTCAAAAGGACCTAACTAACTATGAACCGAGGGAGTAACCAAAGAGACAGCCCTTCCTCAAATCCTAACGAAATCCATCGAAAACAGCGGCTTCCATAGGCGAAAATGTGTGAAAAAAAGACCCCTCCGGTCACCGCATCTCCTCTCTGGTAGGTAGTTAGGGGAGGGGTGGTGGAGGGGGTCGAAAGAGGAAGGTTCAAAGGTGTGCATAAACTTTGTTCCAGCACTCTACCCCTTAAGGGTGCGGCATTGCGCGCCCCCAAAGTCACCCTTCAAACTTCTGTTCTTGAGTAATGAAAATGACCAGGGGTCGGCCCGCGGAATCCGCGGGTTCACTATCCTTGGGTGAGGCAGGTAAACAGGTGCAATTTGAAACCAACCATTATTTTTTTGACAGAGTGTAATAGTATGAATGTTTTCCTAGGTGGCCCGCATAACCCGCGTTCTTACTCAAGAACGGTGAAGCATGTACATGCGTGCAACCTCAAACCCAGGTCATAAATACGGCCTGCGATAAGCTTGGTAAGTGTACCGTATAACCGCCTTTTTACTCAAGAACGGTGAAGCATGTACATGAGTACAATCTGAAACCCAGGTCATAAATATGGCCTGCGATAAGCTTGGTAGGTGTAGAGTCCATTGCAGAATGAATTCCGAAATTATCGTACAAAATACCTATATGTATGGTGCATATCTAATACTTGTACTGCCCAACCATGTTATTTTTAGGCCTATAGGTAAAGTTGGGCGCTGCAGAGACTATTATGCTACGAATTTCGAAATCACCGTACAAAATACCGAAATTTTGGTACACTGTACCATAATTATGGTGCGCAAAATATGGACCGAGTGACTTTTTACCATAGTTATGGTGCATGTTATGATACACCATTATGTTACCGACATTTATTCAAAAGGACCTAACTAACTATGAACCGAGGGAGTAACCAAAGAGACAGCCCTTCCTCAAATCCTAACGAAATCCATCGAAAACAGCGGCTTCCATAGGCGAAAATGTGTGAAAAAAAGACCCCTCCGGTCACCGCATCTCCTCTCTGGTAGGTAGTTAGGGGAGGGGGGGTGGAGGGGGTCGAAAGAGGAAGGTTCAAAGGTGTGCATAAACTTTGTTCCAGCACTCTACCCCTTAAGGGTGCGGCATTGCGCGCCCCCAAAGTCACCCTTCAAACTTCTGTTCTTGAGTAATGAAAATGACCAGGGGTCGGCCCGCGGAATCCGCGGGTTCACTATCCTTGGGTGAGGCAGGTAAACAGGTGCAATTTGAAACCAACCATTATTTTTTTGACAGAGTGTAATAGTATGAATGTTTTCCTAGGTGGCCCGCATAACCCGCGTTCTTACTCAAGAACGGTGAAGCATGTACATGCGTGCAACCTCAAACCCAGGTCATAAATACGGCCTGCGATAAGCTTGGTAAGTGTACCGTATAACCGCCTTTTTACTCAAGAACGGTGAAGCATGTACATGAGTACAATCTGAAACCCAGGTCATAAATATGGCCTGCGATAAGCTTGGTAGGTGTAGAGTCCATTGCAGAATGAATTCCGAAATTATCGTACAAAATACCTATATGTATGGTGCATATCTAATACTTGTACTGCCCAACCATGTTATTTTTAGGCCTATAGGTAAAGTTGGGCGCTGCAGAGACTATTATGCTACGAATTTCGAAATCACCGTACAAAATACCGAAATTTTGGTACACTGTACCATAATTATGGTGCGCAAAATATGGACCGAGTGACTTTTTACCATAGTTATGGTGCATGTTATGATACACCATTATGTTACCGACATTTATTCAAAAGGACCTAACTAACTATGAACCGAGGGAGTAACCAAAGAGACAGCCCTTCCTCAAATCCTAACGAAATCCATCGAAAACGGCGGCTTCCATAGGCGAAAATGTGTGAAAAAAAGACCCCTCCGGTCACCGCATCTCCTCTCTGGTAGGTAGTTAGGGGAGGGGGTGGTGGAGGGGGTCGAAAGAGGAAGGTTCAAAGGTGTGCATAAACTTTGTTCCAGCACTCTACCCCTTAAGGGTGCGGCATTGCGCGCCCCCAAAGTCACCCTTCAAACTTCTGTTCTTGAGTAATGAAAATTACCAGGGGTCGGCCCGCGGAATCCGCGGGTTCACTATCCTTGGGTGAGGCAGGTAAACAGGTGCAATTTGAAACCAACCATTATTTTTTTGACAGAGTGTAATAGTATGAATGTTTTCCTAGGTGGCCCGCATAACCCGCGTTCTTACTCAAGAACGGTGAAGCATGTACATGCGTGCAACCTCAAACCCAGGTCATAAATACGGCCTGCGATAAGCTTGGTAAGTGTACCGTATAACCGCCTTTTTACTCAAGAACGGTGAAGCATGTACATGAGTACAATCTGAAACCCAGGTCATAAATATGGCCTGCGATAAGCTTGGTAGGTGTAGAGTCCATTGCAGAATGAATTCCGAAATTATCGTACAAAATACCTATATGTATGGTGCATATCTAATACTTGTACTGCCCAACCATGTTATTTTTAGGCCTATAGGTAAAGTTGGGCGCTGCAGAGACTATTATGCTACGAATTTCGAAATCACCGTACAAAATACCGAAATTTTGGTACACTGTACCATAATTATGGTGCGCAAAATATGGACCGAGTGACTTTTTACCATAGTTATGGTGCATGTTATGATACACCATTATGTTACCGACATTTATTCAAAAGGACCTAACTAACTATGAACCGAGGGAGTAACCAAAGAGACAGCCCTTCCTCAAATCCTAACGAAATCCATCGAAAACGGCGGCTTCCATAGGCGAAAATGTGTGAAAAAAAGACCCCTCCGGTCACCGCATCTCCTCTCTGGTAGGTAGTTAGGGGAGGGGGTGGTGGAGGGGGTCGAAAGAGGAAGGTTCAAAGGTGTGCATAAACTTTGTTCCAGCACTCTACCCCTTAAGGGTGCGGCATTGCGCGCCCCCAAAGTCACCCTTCAAACTTCTGTTCTTGAGTAATGAAAATTACCAGGGGTCGGCCCGCGGAATCCGCGGGTTCACTATCCTTGGGTGAGGCAGGTAAACAGGTGCAATTTGAAACCAACCATTATTTTTTTGACAGAGTGTAATAGTATGAATGTTTTCCTAGGTGGCCCGCATAATCCGCTTTCTTACTCAAGAACGGTGAAGCATGTACATGCGTGCAACCTCAAACGCAGGTCATAAATACGGCCTGCGATAAGCTTGGTAGGTGTACTGCATAACCCGCATTTTACTCAGGAACGGTGAAGCATGTGCATGCGTGCAATCTGAAACCCAGGTCATAAATACGGCCTGCTATAAGCTTGGTAAGTGNAGCATGTGCATGCGTGCAATCTGAAACCCAGGTCATAAATACGGCCTGCTATAAGCTTGGTAAGTGTACCGCATAATCACCGTTTTACTCAAGAACTGTGAAGCATGTACATGCATGCAATCTGAAACCCAGGTCGTAAATACGGCATGCGATAAGCTTGGTAAGTGTAGAGTCCATTGCGGAATGAATTCCGAAATTATCCTACGNAGGTCGTAAATACGGCATGCGATAAGCTTGGTAAGTGTAGAGTCCATTGCGGAATGAATTCCGAAATTATCCTACGAATACCTATATGTGTGGTGTAGATCTAATACTTGTACAGCCCAGCCATGTTCATTTCATGCCTATAGGTAAAGTTGGGCGGTGCAGAGACCATTATGCTACTAATTTCAAATTATCATACAAAATACCGATGGTTTGGTACACTGTACCATAATTATGGTATGCGAATGTGGGCCAAGTGACTTCGTACCATAGTTGTGGCACATATTATGGTACCCCATTATGTTACTGACATAACTAACTGTGAACCGAGGGAGNACTTCGTACCATAGTTGTGGCACATATTATGGTACCCCATTATGTTACTGACATAACTAACTGTGAACCGAGGGAGCGTCCAAAGAGACAGCCCTTCCTCAAATCCTGACGAAATCCATCGAAAACTGCAGCTTCGAGAGGCGTAAATTTTTTAAAACAGACCCGCCNACAGCCCTTCCTCAAATCCTGACGAAATCCATCGAAAACTGCAGCTTCGAGAGGCGTAAATTTTTTAAAACAGACCCGCCTCGCCGCATCTCCTCCCTGGGTGGGTGAGAGGTGAAGGGGATGTTGGGGGGTATTGAAAGAGGAAGGTTCAAAAGTGTGCACAAACTTTGTTCCAGCACTCTACCCCTTAAGGGTGGGGTGCTGCGCGCTCCCAAAGTCACCCTTCAAACTTCCGTTCTTGATTAATGAAAATTACCAGGGGGTCGGCCCTCGGAATCCGCGGGTTCACTATCTTTGGGTGAGGCAGGTACCTGGTGAAAATTTGTTTTGTTGTAAGAGTAGAGTTGTTAGTATATACATACTTTGTAATGGTTTCCTAGGGGGCTGCAATGGTAGTGTTCTTTCTTTTTGTGCCTGATTACAAATACAATGTGTAAGGATAGAACAACCACGTACAACCTGTCTGGAACAACCTTGGAGAAGATATGAGGTGAGAAGGAACCACTTCTAACTTCACCTTTTTTTTTTTTTTTAAGTATAAGTGTAGGACAGGAACTACATCTGTCTACATTCTTTGAGGGAGATGGTATTAATCATTTCCCAGTGGGCTATAATAGCCATGGTTACTCCTTTGTGTTTCGTTACAAAGAAAACATTTTAGGTAATGAATGCCTTTGGTAGTACCTTGGAGAAGACATTATTTTGCGACTTACACTCAAAGTCGCTTACATTTTACGATTGAGAACAGGCACCACATATGTCTACATGCACCCTTACCTTAATGAAGGGTGAAGATGAGCAGGAAACACATCTGTGTTGACCTAAAACCATTGCAACTCCTCCGTGGGTGAGCAGGAACCACGTCTAACTTCACCTCATGGTAGGAATTATTTGTGTGTTTGAAAGCATGTAATGACCTACCACAGCATCACATAAGTGCCCGTCCCAAAGCAAGTGTGAGTCCCAACAGGTGACAGCATGGTAACTGGCCTGGTGAGTACAACACGCCAGCCTCGGGGTATGAGTCGTCTATAGACGCCTCGCGTCCCAACACTGTACTTACAGACCCAGGAAAGAACCACAAAACGTTTTCGGTAATGTGATCAGTTAGGGTCTGTTTGGTCTGAGTCGGTATCAAGGCCGACCCCCTTGTATGATAATTGTATATCCTTAAGGCTAAAGGGACTTTGATATGAGCAGGAACCACGTCTGAACTCACCTTATGGAGGGCTAAAACCATTGCCACACCTCCATGGTGTGCTAACGTCGCATCTCATGGTGCGTTAGCTTCACCTTCCCTTTGCATTTATCCGGGCTTGGGACCGACAACATCACTGCATGTGAACCATGCTAACATACAGTGATGCAGGCTGCTTTATGGGTGATGAATGAAGTGTTGTAATTTGTATTCGTTTGTGGGCAAGTGAACATTTAATACTTTGTGTACGTGATGTAAGAAGAGAGTGTGTTTTGTTTAGAAAATTAAGCTGCAGTGCCGAGGATCCTTCCACATGTCGTTGGCCAGCACACAGAAGAGTCGACGGACTTAATCGAAGTCAAGTCTTCGGCAAATGGTGTGCCACTGAGGAGGTCAAAGCGTTCTATGTAGAGTATCATAAAAGCACTTGTTAATTTGCCTGGAGCAGGTAGACAGAAGGAGAGGTGTTTTTTTGAAGAATATGTGTTTTTTTTATGAGAGAGGTTTTTTTTATAAGAAGGAAGAGGTGGTTTGTTTTGGGATAGGTTAGGCCAGAATTTCCGAGTACACCACATTTAGAGTGAATGTTTTGTTTTGGTGATGTTTTTGCAGGACGATGCCTGATGATGGTTTAGCCAGCACCGACACAGAGTCGATGCTCTTAGCATGAGACAGTGCGACATACAGCTGTCCGTGGCTGAATACTGGATGTGGAAGGTAAATCCCTATGCGGTCGAATGTCTGACCTTGGCTTTTATTTTTCATCATGGCAAATGCCAAGCGGACAGGAAACTGTCTGCGAGTGAAAGAAAAAAGGAAGTCAGCCGGGGAAGACAACAGTTTAATTCTGGGAATGTAGGCCCTGTCGCCTTTGTAAGACCCAGTGATGATCTTTGCATCAATCACATGATCGGACATGTTGACCACCAACAACCTGGTCCCATTACAGAGTCCGTGCTTGGTGTCGAGGTTTCTTATTAACATTATGCAGCAGCCAACTGCGAGAGTGAGTGAATATGGCGGTAAAGAAGACAGTCAGCGAGTTGAGAAACTCAATGGGGACACTCATTGAATCGCCTTCGCTGTCCTCCAGCTGGTCTTGGCTGAAGAATGTTCTGCTCTCTCCACTCAGGCGGGACACCATGGTGGCGTTGATGTCATCTACATCTTCGTTTCTCGGACAGAGAATCGCCCTCGCGCTTATGACCTGCAATCATAAGAGCACACACTTTTTGTAGCAACGGGAGCCACTCTTTCAATACACAGCAATAGCAGAAACACTTGGACACCATTCAGTACATCCTCAGTTAGCACCTCATGATACAGGTAACTGTAAAACACGACAGAGTCGTGGTTTTATTTGTTAACGGGGCGCTCTTAGCCGCGAGGCCATACCGTTCCCTGGCCTCCCAGTAGGCGGGGAAGAGGGATCACGCCCTCTCATCGCAGACATGACCGGCGCTTTCTGAATTGACCAAACCCGTTTGCCCCGACCTGTACACAGGCCGCACCAGGCAGAGCCCCGATCTGATATTGCAGATCGCACAAAGCATGTCCTACCACAAGGCCTGAGATTCTAGCACTCAGATTACCAAGCGTGTGGTGTAGCCGGAGCACTACCCACGCCCCTGACGTGATCTCGGGCACGCCCCCGGAACAATCCTGTTCAACGTCCGGCTCTTTTAGCAAGAGGGGGAATCTCTCCGAGCCTTCTCCAGCATGCGGAGTCAACCACTGCCAGCACGAGTCCAACCTCGTCTGATCCGAATTCCAGGGAGTACCCCTGGATGGGCCAAGCGGATCATCCCGTGCTCCCTCTTAATTTCCATGGCACGTATGGGTTTTCCTGTGTCCGACTGCGTCGCCTAACCTCCATGCGGGAGTGTGCGGAGTCCCTCAGAACAGGTGGGTACCGCCATGACCGTCCGGTTTTACTCCCTTTGCTGTCTTCACCAGGAGCCGAGCTCACACGAAGCCGCACACCAGGCCGACTCGCAACATCAGACACGCGTCCTTTACCATCCTAGAATTTCTTCACAGGGAAATTCCTGTTTTGGGCCCCAGTGGCCTGAGTGCCAAGAGGTCCAACACCCCACCAAGTGGTCGGGCCTTGGTACTATCTATCGGCCCAAGCCATCACGGCAGATACCCCTGAACAGCCGCTAGAAAACTGTTTCCCATAGGGCACGGGCGGCAGAGCCCAGTCTGTTTAATCAGGGGTGGCACGAGAAGCCCTGGGTTGCCATGGATGTTGAGAGGCTATAAGAGACGCATCACCCATCCTTTCCGGAAACCGGTAAGTAAGTTGGTCTCGGCTACCATAGCCTAGTACTGCCACGCCACCTCAAATGACCAACCTACGCTCCCCCCACCGGGGTGACCGTACGATCCTCATGATACAGGAAGAGCAAAGTACAACTCACGGCTGCCAACTCGTGAATACTGCACGTGGTACCAACCCACAAATGCCATCGCCGTCGCTACTGCCGTTGAAANTCACGGCTGCCAACTCGTGAATACTGCACGTGGTACCAACCCACAAATGCCATCGCCGTCGCTACTGCCGTTGAAACTATGTGTCTTAAATATGCAACGCCTTGTCTCCTAAAAAAAAAATTTGTTTCGTCTGTGGGGACTACAGATTGCGTTTCTCGTGGATGCCCCGCGACCTGATGTAAAGGTATCTGAACTTACCAGTGCGCTCTAGTGGGCGATACTAGAAATAAATGGTCAGTAAATGTAGTATGGGGACGAAGGGAACTGGAAAGGGTGGAGGCTACAAACTCACTAGTGAATGCGAGTAATTGACCTATTACATAACCTACTTAAAATATTGGCAAGGTTTGGATGGTGGAAAGTCCTCCGGAAATGCAATGTTTTTAAATACATTTTTAATAATATTTTTTTAACGTTTAGAAATTTTTATAAATTTTAAAGTGTTCATAATTTTTGGGGATTTTTTTTATATTTTTCGGGTTTAAGATAATTCAAGGTCACGGGCATGGGGTCAAGGCCAAAGGTTTTGCATCAAGGTCAATAAGATCCAATATGGCAGTTGGATGACGTCACAACATGTCGGCTGGTGCCTGGCGCCTGCTCTTGAATCCTTTGTCCCCAACTCCCCATAATCATTCTACTCCCTGCATGTATGAGACAAAACACCGATATACTCTTATCGTTTAAATCGTGTTTATCAGAATCTTACAATACTTTTCAAACAAGCAACAATGAATTTACAAGTCCTATATGGAACAAATTAATTATGTANAGCAACAATGAATTTACAAGTCCTATATGAAACAAATTATTTATGTAATGTCACTAAATAGAACATAATTGATGTTTTATTTTGTTATACGTGAAAGATATAGATTGGGACATAATGAACTCATCGTCCCTATTGGCTGCCACGTAGCCAGTAATTAAATTTATCCATCCCAATAAGTGTGTCTGGTGTGATTTGGAAATAGGACGATGGTGAGTGGGAATACAGGAGCCAACATAATTGGTGTCACTTCATTCGTAAATAGAGGTGACTCATCTTTAACTTGTCTTGAATGCCAGTAAAAGTATGTGGACCTTGACCAGCCAGTAAGAAACGTTCTACGGTACAGTAAACGTGTACAGTGTGTTGTAGACCAGTAGCAGTAGAAAGGTGGTAATTGGAAATACCGAGACACAGAATAGGTAAGTACACAGAGATTAAGTGGTGTGGTGGTTCTATTCTCTGATTGGCTACCCGAGACTCTGGAAGCGGGCCTTGTGTCTGATTGACTATTGCGTGTCGTGAAAGGTTCCCCATCGACCAGGCTGCCGGCTGACAAATAAGTTACAAAGTGCTGATTGGTAAACGGCGTGTAGACATGGTTCTAGTTATTGATACCACTTTGCTGGCGTGTGTAGCTGGGGTTCGGCTGGAATTCGCCTTATAAGCTGCAATTTCACTTCTGTATTATTTAGTATTCTGTTACCGAAACCAACAGATCTGGTGATCCTGCAGCGGTAGATATAGGCGACTCGCTTCTGGTTTGTCCTGAAAGATTGTAAACCTGTGAAAAATGTGTACTTATTAGTTATTTAAAGATTGCTTACATTATTTAAATAATGTTAGGTTGTTGCAAAGTTTATAAGACTGCTGTCACGGACACTGTAATTGCCTATGCATGCTTACACCAAGAAGTTTTATCACTTAAAATTATAACTTTTTTTATAAAATCATTTTTATATGAAATTGTAAATTCTTTTTGTTTCGTATCACTGAAGCCTTTCCTGATTTCCAGAAATTTCCCGTCCTTTTTATGATGTATTCATTGATTTTATGTAACTGTTTCCAAACAAACATTTTAATGATACTCTTCCGTTTGAAGTAACTATATTAGTTACTAAGCAAAACCAATCCTAGCATTTTCGTATTGCATTTCTTCAGTTCCCATGGCTGCGTTATCTCGCGATTTCGAAGAGCGGAATGATTTGGCCGATTTCCCGATGTTCATCTCATTTCACAGGGAACCAAGATCTCAATCGAAAAAAAAGACCATCCCTCCGTTTTCAATGGGCTTGCAATAACTTCTTATTTTTGATACTGCCACCACATGGCATTTGTTTCCTGACATTAAACCTCCCACGTCTTCAGATTTCATGCTGAGCCTACGAGCCTCTCGCGGGAGCCGGCCGGTCGAGATTAAAAACGAGTTGGCATGTGGAGTTGAAGTGAGAGGGCAAAGGTCATAAGTGAGGCCGTGAAGTCCAAGGCGTAGCATGTGCCCAGGAGAATGGATATTCTCTCAAATGACATTTTGGCGGCACATTCTCCTTAGTTCATGAATCCATGCGAATTTGCATCGTGCTTATTGCAAGCACCAGTGATTTTTCCGTGGTATAAACTGAGAGAGGAGTTCAAGCTTGAAGTAAGGATATAAAATACTTAACATCTGCCCCCACGAACTCTCGCAACGCTACTCCGAAAATTTCTTTGTCCTTAAAAACTCAGTTTGCACGGATATATGTTCAGCGTTCCTCTAATTTTTAATACATAGACTAAATATGAGGTATACCGATTACTCATCTTCTGCGAACGTACCCAACGTTTAACTATCCAAAGTAACACAACTGTTAAAGTTACATGGTCAACAGTGATGAGCGTCTTCACTTATATCTTAATTTTAAATGACAAACATTTTTATACTAATAAAATACTTTTAACAATTTGATTTAAATCAAACTGCATTACCTATTGGTTAGAGGAAGTATACTTATATCTCAAATTACATGTTTATTAATCAGTGTTCTAACCTCAAATCCATTCCAAGCCTTTTTTGTTAGACGTGTTGGCAGAAAATTAGTTCAATGTTGGGACACGGAGACTGGTAGTGCGTAGCCAGCGAGATCGGTCTACCTCTTATTTAGTCAGTGGTTTAAAACGATCGTACAAGAACACTACAACCCGGCAACAATAGGATTTATTCCTTAAGAGTTAATATTAATTGTAATCACTCAAAACTACATTATTTATTGTAATCCTTTTACACGACAGAAGACAGTATATTGGGGCATAATCCAACTCGGCATCCTATTGTCTCATAAAGAGCCAATGACGAACGTTGTACACTGCGGTGTAGTGTCCTATGTGGTATGGGCCAATATAACGGTGGTAAGTGGCAAAACAGAAATCAACATAACTGGTGTTCCTGTAGTAGTGGATATAAGTTAAACACTTCACACGTGTCTTGAATGACAGTTTGTGTGCGCGGAACTCAAATGATTAAGATTGCAGAGGTGAAACAGCCGCTTATACCGCGAACTTCAGCCGCACACGCCAGAAAAATGACGTCACTGACCAGAAAAAATTGTCGGAACGCCGTTCGCCGATCTAGCGCCTCGTGACCTACTCGCCAGCCGGCATCCCAGCTAGTACGTAACCTTTCGCAGCACGCAGTAGCCAATCAAACACACAGCTCACTTTCAGATTATGGGGAAGCCAATCAGTGAATGGGTACGCCTACAGTTAAATAACCACCACGCCATTTCACTTCTTTGAATATATATATATATATATTCTGTATTTTATACTGCACTGTTACTCTCTAATCTTTAGTAGTGAAAATGGCTCCAAATCAATCATAGTAAGTGAAAATAACAGCTCTGGAAATCTGTGGCATTCTACTAGTTATTGTCGTGACGGAATTTCACTGATATGCAAGTTATCTGTATGTTTTATAAGTTTGTGGACTTTTGAAGTGATCGCATTTCAGATCAAGACGAACTGTAAATGCCTCATGGAAGAATATGAGACTGAATTTAGTTGCTATTTTTGAGGAGAGGTATCGCAGTGTTTTTGAGAGGTTGGAAGACATGTTTGATTCCAGGGGAAGACGGCCTCGGTGGGGGCTTTCTCACTTTCACCTGCATCGTGGCTGTTATGGTCGAAGAGGGGTGGAGTGCCCCGGCGTATTCTTGCGACCCTGCCGTTGCTTCACCTGGAAGGCCGTGCTGTGGGGCTTCTCCTAGTGCTTCCCCTGATGGAAGAAAAGGAAACAAGAAAGGATCGCCGGGGAAGGCTCTAACGCAGGAGACTTTCTACGACAGACTGTGTTGTGTTGTGCGGTTTAGGCAATGAACCGTGAGCAGATCGAAACAGAGCAAGGAACATTGGTCTTCCGGCATACATGATCCACTCCTAGTGCATAATCCTAAATGGTATCTCCGTGTTATTTCTTGCCACTGGAGGGATGGGTGTAGTTACAAGATTTACTGTTTGATAGTCGTGTTTGGTGTAGATTTATTGCGTCATGTCTAGAGTACTTATTAATTTGTGAGTTTCTAGTTGAGTCGGCTTGCATATAGATTCGTTCACCATCTGATCCACCTCGAAATGTTAGATAGAGCAGATAATAATTTTTAACACATGTTTTCAGCATACAGTACCTTATTTTAGCTATCTAACTATGCATTTAAGTGAAATGTAACTCGAAGTAGATAAAGTGATTACTATTTCGCTTATTATTAGTAGGCGGCGTGTCTCGAGAGGAGCGACAAGTCGGCGGCTGCTACCCGGTTGCTCAGTTCGTGATCCTGCACACGGGAGGGGCTGCAGACCTGACCGTGGATCCAGTTGTGTTGTCTGCCGGCGAACAGCGCGCCTGGACAGCACTTCCTGTTTGACCTCCTGCCGTCCACTGCAGATAACACCTCTTGTTGGGAAACATGTGTAATAGTGAAACAAATTGCTACTCACGAGGGTTATGTAAAAACTCTGAAATTAAGATGACGTAAAAAGGAACGAAAATAAGAAAATTTGGACTTGAGATAAAAAACCAGGATGGAAAAAAGGGTGTGTTGGAAAGAGGCATGTTTAACAAAATATTTTGTATTCTTGAAATTCTAAGGAAAAATAATAACTTTTAGCTAGGAGACTAGAAGGTTCGCTTAGGATCTGTAATAAATGGAGTTCCTGCTCCGCGGGCAACCCTAATAGGAATTTTTTTTTTATAGTTTTGATATAACGTATGGGAATCTAGAAACTTTTGTGATCACAGATTTCAGTGCGGTTTTTGGGGATAGCTCGTGGGACACGAACTCCTACAATATTATATGATAATAAATTAGTAAAGTACTATCATATAGCACATACATACATACATACACGTCACGCCTATCTCCCAGAGTAGTAAGCAGAGATTATGAACCTCTATTTACCACGATCCTGACATACCTACCTCCTTCGCTTTATCCACATTCATACATCTCTAATATAACAATATTATATGTTAGTGGTTTAGAAAATTTCTTTGCATACAACATTAATTGTTTTGCCACCGACCGTCAGCACAAAAAGATTTCTGTTTGACGTGACACGCGAAAGGACTATGTATAGTTGTCCGTGTGGAAAACATGCTCCACTCAAATCCACTCCAGCCTCATTAAGTATTTGACCCTGTGTCTTACTTATAGCCATACCAAAACAAACTCTTATTGGAAATTTGACTCTTTTAAAATTAAAAGGCAAATCCGAGGGAATAATTGATATTCTAGGTATTAAAACAGTTTCTCCAGTACCGCAGCCAGTAAGAATAGTACCTTCAATGAGATAACTTTTTAAACTTTTAATTTGTAATCTGGTCCCGTTTTCGGTGGATTTATATTTCGCAATAAAATTATGGGAGCTCCAACTTTGAAAATCAGTTTGTGTGGTGGCATGCCAGAAGGATTCAATGAATTAAGAAATCTTGTGGGATAGTGCACGGGTTCTTCACTGTCGAGTACTGTATCTACTGATTAATAGACTTGTGTTTTCGCATTGAATTTTGCGAGCACTAATTCATTAATTTTTTCTACTTGTTCATTAGTAGGCGATAATATCGCTCTTTCTTTGAACCACGATAGTGTCTTATTTGAAAGGTCGTATATTTCAGGGTATACGTTATCTATCAGTTGTTGGTGGTCGGTGACTAAATACATATATAACTATTGAGAGAACTTTTTCCACAATCCATTGGAAGCTCTCCATTTCCGACTTTCAATAGTATGTCAGCAAACATGCTGTTATCATCTGAAGACATAAGTACTCTCATGTGTGTTTTGAGTGCTAGATTTGTTACGTTGGGCCAACGATACGATCTTTTTAATGATGCATTATCTGCATCAGCTCTAGTTCATGTAGGCACCACCGGCAATATTTAACGAAAATCTCCTGAGAATGAAACCGTGCAACCACCCATAGGTGTATTTGTATTACTTAAATCACGCATGGTCCTATCCAGAGTTTCACCGGAAGTTTTATGCGACATGGTAGCCTCATCCCAAACTATCAATGAACAGTTCTGTATTAGTTTAGACGTGTTACTTTGTTTTGAAATGTGACATAAGCTTGTACCATCATCACAAACGTTCAGAAGAAGTTTAAATGTCGCATATGCCCTTCTTCCTCCTTCTTATAGGGTGGCTGCGATGCTGATGATCGTACGGCAAGTGAGAAGCAAATTAATTAAGAAAGTTTTGCCTGTGCCACCCGGAGCATCGAGGAAAACCATCTTGCCTTATTTGATTGTTATGGATAAGAACAGGGCATCATAAACTGCTCTCTGATCGGGGTTCAGACTTGGTTCTTTCTGTCTGAGGGTTTGTAAAAGTCGAGATTGATCATACGATGTCTCCCTCAATAATTCAGCATTGTTAAGGACTGAATTAGCGTTAACTGGCAAAGGAAGACCAAAATCTGTGATTAATTTGCCTGCAAGAAATTCTACTATTTTGTTTACTTCAATTAACGCTTCGTCGATTATGTTCTGTATATAATTTAAATCTTCTAATCCTAATTCCCGATTTGATTCACTAATACCGTTAATGCTCAGCTTCTATAAGTGATAGAGTAATGTTTAACACGCACAAACCTTCCTCAATAAACGCATATCATAACAGTAAAAACCGCATCCAAATACGTTCAGTGGTTCTCGAGATTAGCGTAGTCGTACAGACAGACGCGCGCCAGGGACTTCCTTTTATACCATGTAGTGATAT
The DNA here is from genome assembly GCA_002778355.1 of Clitarchus hookeri. NCBI lineage: Eukaryota > Metazoa > Arthropoda > Insecta > Phasmatodea > Phasmatidae > Clitarchus > Clitarchus hookeri. The sequence goes on along the minus strand of NQII01002573.1, from coordinate 245,090 downwards.
GCTATATAAATCGTGCTATTCTGTCAATTTCATTGGTGTGTATTGTACTTTTTAATGAGTTGTTCCTTTTTTTACAATCGGTTAAAGTGCTTCATTGGAAGCGTGGAGAGAAGAGGTTTGTGTGGCTCTTAAAAACGAGGTCTTGAGAGCGATGATGGTGAAGGGTGGTGAGTATGGAGCAGCGCCGGAATGCAAGGGTGGGGGAAACAGGAGATCCCCGAGAATACACGCTGACCAGCGGCATCGTCCGGTACGATTCCCAGCATCGTCCGGTGAAGATCCGTCGGGAATCGAACTCGGTTCACCTTGGTGGGAGGCGAGCATCCTAGCCGCTGTCCATTGGAAGGCACTTACTTCCCTTCTACCTTACGGGTCTTCCTAGTAAAATACTGTCTGTAAAATTAGTGTTTGTGTGTATACGCATATCTGAATAAATTAATGTTCTGGGAATGCAACTTATTCCAGGAAAGGTACAAAAACAAAAACAATTACTTTCAGCATCCACTTTTTACTCTTACCTATCCAATTAAATATATTGTAAGATCAAAAATAGTTAAAATGGTGAAAAATGCAATTTTGACAAGTTTTTCTTCGCAGTTTCCTTAAGAGAAAAGTACAAAGTGGCATCCATAGTTTGATCCATTAGCTTACATCACGTGTAATTATATCATACCTTCACAGATCTAATTTGTGAGAAAATGAGCCTCCCAGAATACGTATCGCATTCTTAGGAGCGTCCTTCGCAATACTTCCTTACGTGACTTTCAGGCGTTAAAATTTTGCTACTAAGAATTTCCGCAAAATTACATCTTGTGCATTTCTGTGAGAAAGCCTTACGACGGTGCCATGTCATGCCAACTTCAGCTCAGTAACGCATTTAACCGTAATGAAAGTTAGGATAGTAACATAACGCACTGTGGCTTGTTTTCTTCTAGGAATTGGTAAAGGTTGTTCGCGATATAGTGAGCATTTTTGAAATCAACCTTAGAAAAAAGTCACTGCTCCTACCTATTTTAACGGGCGCACAGAGTGACATGCGTCCAGTAAAGTTGGTAACGATGGAGGAAAAGAAGTTCCATATCTTAATGTCGAATACTTGTAGAAAGTGTTAGATAACAATTAGTGATAACTTAAATTATTTATTTTACCTTCTGCTTTTTTTATTTCATCAAAGTGTAAAAATAAGCAAATTTGTGAAATATTGACTTTTGTAATATTTTCACAGTTTCACTTGACCGATGCATGAATAAAATGGTGAAGCTCATGGCAAATTTTAGTATTAGTGATTTTTCGCGGAAAAAAAATATGAGTATACGGTAGACTTCAATACTATAAGCACCCAACAGCAGTTTGTCGATTGTCATTGGTTGCTGTCTACTTGAGAAGGCGGTTTCATATTTGACCAAGCCACTTAGAATTCGGCAACATCGGCACGGCTCCTACGCGATACGTGTGCTGACAGTTAACACGGTTCAAAAAGTAATTCAGCCAATCGAGACAGGTAAACGACCCTACAGTGTTTTGAAGTATCACTTGTATTGAAACTTTTCGCGAAATCTCACCAACCCTAGCAATGTTAATTGTGCATAAGGCGGAATAATACACAACGTGCATACAAGTAGATCTTAAGCAGGACTTTGAAAAGTGCTCAGTTTACCGTGAACAGCGTATAGTGGGGAAGGGCGATCATAACCGCGGAAGGGCGGATGTTGTACAGGCGTGTCTCGCAGCGAGGTGAAATACGAGCGTGGTAGGGCGAGATGCACATCGCGCTGAGCCAGTAATCCGCTGGCGGGAATAAGAGCTTGTCTCGTTCGAACAGATAGCGGTTTAAATTACCGGTCTGGTTGGCACAGTGCCACGCGGCCATTCCTCGAGCGCCCGCTGGTGTTCACGGACCGGAGCGAGCCTATATACTCCATTCACGGTTACTTCCAACTTTTCTGAAGATTTTCTAAAGTTCTACTTCCAGGATATTCATCCGCCTTATGCAAAAAACTGAACCAAGTCTAGAAAATTACATAAAGGGACAACGCACAGCATTCGTGTTCTCTTAGATTAACAATATTTTGCATAAGAACTATTTCTTACTAGGCATTATCACGCAGTGGAGTGTGGTGAACTGTTGCAAGGTAATCTAGCGTTAACTCTGTGCTGTATTCTGTTGCTTGCTAGTTTACACTCCCAAATCTAAAACGCAGATTAGCAGCTTACCCACAGGACGCGTGTAATGGATCCCTTGCTGCTCGCTTGTGAGTGGTCGGAATGCATTAAATTGCCCTAGGCTGCACGGTGGTTACCGACTCCTACTGCGTGCACCGAGAATATACAGCAGTAAGCCAGCACCACCTTACCTTGCAACAGTTCACCACACGCCGCTGATTACCAACACACATATTTTGTCTCTGTTTTTATTAATATTATTTATTAGGGGGAAATTATAATTTATAGATATATGTAATGCAAGTAAAAGTTCAATTTATCTAAAAATGAGGTACTTTTATGTTAATAAAAGTATAAAACGCTTGTGAAAGATGGCATACTTAGGAAACAACCAAACACGTCAAAAATGGGCTGATTTTCCAAACNGAAATTATAATTTATAGATATATGTAATGCAAGTAAAAGTTCAATTTATCTAAAAATGAGGTACTTTTATGTTAATACAAGTATAAAACGCTTGTGAATATGGCATATGTAGGAAACAACCAAACACGTCATACATGGGGTGATTTTCCAAAGGTTTGATTCAAAAAGTGTGAAAAAACCGCGAATATAAATATACAAATCGCGAGCTGATACTGCCGCGCAGGTATATAGGCTGCTCGTGGTTAAGCAATTTTGAAACTTTTCGCTAATCACATAAGTAACAAGGAAGACGCTCGAAACACCAAGCGCTGATTTATTTCTGTGCACAGGACCACTCACAAGTTTCATTCATGTCCTCGACCGTGGACACGAAAACACGATGTAGTCGTGAAGAATAGTCATAATAGAATATTGCATATTTCTAGTCGATGAATGTTGTATAGCTGGAGAACTATTTTCTACGAAGCAGGAGCAAACTGGGTGAGAAAAGAATATAAACAGAAGTGGAATGACATAAAGGAAATAGATTGTAAAAGCGGGTATATAGTTAGGGACGAAATTGCTAACACAGTATTTTTATNTGGAATGACATAAAGGAAATAGATTGTAAAAGCGGGTATATAGTTAGGGACGAAATTGCTAACACAGTATTTTTATAGGTATTGAATTAAGAGATAAGATTCGGGTACTACCAGACAATAAATCGCTGCTACCAATAACTAAGATGCATTGTTTTACGTCTAGCGTAAATATTTCTTGAAACTACTTCAATAGTAGTGACAACTGTAAGAGTAATTTTTGTTTCTAAATAAAGCGTATAATTTATGAGATGTTGCACACAATGCTAAATACCTCATTTCTAAGAGTTTCGAACTTCTGCCAGGCTCAGAACTTAAAATGAAACTTGGATTATTAAGAGTCGTGGTTTCCAAAACTCTGCACATTTGTGAAGCCTCTTAACTAATACCTAAGTCAACTACAAATATGTCACTAACATGGCGATCGCCAATCAGTGTCTGGTATTTTACTTACCAGGTTGAAGCCCAACAAATAGGAGATCGTTTGCAGGACGCAGTCGCCCATCAGACGCAAATGCCCACTTTCAGAGCCTCGCCATTTCACTCGTGTATACTTATCAATTCTGTGCCCCCTACTTAAGAGTCTAGNAAATGCCCACTTTCAGAGCCTCGCCATTTCACTCGTGTATACTTATCAATTCTGTGCCCCCTACTTAAGAGTCTAGATGCAAAATAATCTGCTCTTGTTTTGTTGCTATTTATCTGCCATAGTCAAGTAAAGTCCAGTCACGTTACGGAAGCNATGCAAAATAATCTGCTCTTGTTTTGTTGCTATTTATCTGCCATAGTCAAGTAAAGTCCAGTCACGTTACGGAAGCAATAAAAAATCACAACTCTTTGACATATAGCCTGTCATCAGATATATTCGTGTGTGTCCTCGGTCTCTGTTTATGAAAACAAGCGTNCAATAAAAAATCACAACTCTTTGACATATAGCCTGTCATCAGATATATTCGTGTGTGTCCTCGGTCTCTGTTTATGAAAACAAGCGTGGGTCGTGTGAAAGAGGCCAAAGCTGATTTTACTAGAATTGAACACTCCTGAAATACCTCCCTGGCCTCGTCTCTATGAACACTGCATCCTTCCATCAAATTTCCGAGGACATAACAGCTACTGTTCATGCATTGATGAAGGAACACTTGAACTTTTTATAAACATAAATGTGTTGAGGCGATTTCGCCAATTCTTACTCTCGTGTATACAAGATATATATATATATATAAATCCATGGTGTCCAGTTCTAATTAACGTTTCAAATAAAATATTAAGGCGTAATATTACAGTTCATAATTAGCTTCCAGCGTCACGGAAGTGGTAAACTTTACTTTTAACATTTTGCTAAAAATGAGACGCAAGTTTTAGATTCATCAAAGGCATGATAAATGCTGCACTTGGAACTATCTTACACTCTCTTCGCTCTTAGACCCAACGAGTAGGGACACCCGATCGTCGCGAAAGTAGTTCCCGTATAGCTGTAATTCGGAGCACTCTTAACTTCGATGAACTGTCGAGAGTGGATGGTTTGCCCCTTCTATGCGTCTTAAATGGCTGTCCGCGAATAACAGCGGTTAATTATCGTAATATCATAAATCTGATTGGCCAGTAAGATAGCATAACGTCATTTTACAAAGACAAGTGGCCAATAACCAATGGCTAACTGCTTGTGTACGCGTAAAACCCTGAAGTCTAGCATGTGTGGAGTTCTTTTTGCGAAAATCAACTGCCATTTCCAAAGAGAATTCCTAGTGCCGCTACTTATTATAAGCAGTAATCTGTACTGAAGCTGAGGTGCAGCAACAGCTTGGGCATGACGTTAACCATCAAAATGTGGTACTGTTTACATGATAGTTTCCTCAAATATTTTTGGTGAATGCCCTTTGTGTACAGTGGTCACCATAACTTTGCTGACGTTGCGACACGTGTACACCAGTAGGTACAGAGTAGAGGTTTATTTAGGAATCCATTTGGCAAATAACTATAAGATTAATATTTTTCTTTATATTTAAGCCCAGCTCGGTTTTTTTGCTGTCTTTTTTTAAACCCTTTTATACATATTTATTTGCATATCATATGGCCAAACTATTGTTCCTTGTTTCCTGCTGACTATAAGTTACCCAAGAAGTGTCAACAGAGCGACTGCACGGGCGATGCAGTAACATGGTAGTGTAAGTGCTTTGAAGTACACGATGAAGCCAAAGTTACTTCTTGGAATTCTCGGATCTCTGCCGTAGCGAAATTGTTCATAAAAAGAGATCCTACTTTGTTCCCAAATCCTGTACATATTCGAGAACCCGTCGATTGTTAATTGACTGCCGCTTCTACTAAATGCCATTTACTTTTTCGGTCTGACCAAATAAAGTTCGGCCACTCGAAGACTAAGTATTTGCCATTCTATGATTGTCCTGTAGGGACAATATCCCCTTTACTAACGTAGTAAGCTTTCGTTTTAAGTGCTGCATCACAGGATATTTGTGGACTGAAAATTACTTATGAATTACACAAAGGAACCTGTGACAAGAGTTTCTGCTTGTTTATATCTAGGAGCAGTGTAAAACCACAAAGAAAATATTATGGCAACGTATCTTCGTAAATTTTCTAGTGTCTTGATTCCTTCATTAATTCATTTCTTGCAAACGGATTAATGCTTTGCAGATAAATCACATACTTTCAGCGCAAGGGTATAAGAATTCTCACTGGCCCAGTGAAATTCTAAAGCATATTCATACACATACGACCACCAGTAACAAAATAAACATTTCCTGACACACAGAATGTTGGAACCTGATAATCAGTAAAAATTCCCCCCGATAAACCATCATCTATATTTATGACATATGAAGTAGCCAATTATGTGTAAACTGTTGGTGAACAATCAGCCAACTCAATCAGAAGTAATAAATTTACAATAGTTGTGCATTAAGTCTGGAAGCAAACTGTATAGGGTAATAGTAAAATCTATATTCACCAATAAGGACCAATGCACACGTATTGCCCACAGTGTAAAACATTTTCTGATGAACTTTCTAAATTGTAATGGAAGATTTTAAACCATATACTGTGTGGAAATAATGCCACACATCAAAATGCAGATACAGGAATGTTTAGCGTCGCTACTGTACAAAGTTGGGAACTTCCCTACGCATTTGACTGTTTCCTGAGCAAATTTAGGAACGCTACCATCGATGTATGGGAAACTACGGTTTCTTACAATATGTATACACCGATGTGGTAAATTTTTGAATAATTTGTTAGAGTGAAGGAAGGTTATATTTTACCGGTACTGTACACTGTGAGGCTCTTCCCTTTGAGTAACTGATTCCTTACTCATGCCACTGATCATGCCACTGAAGGGTACGTATCCCAACTGCTCACTCGTTGTGACAGTGAAACAAGTACTGTATGCATCAGAATATTTCACATTTTTACCTGAGCGGGTCTGAATATCACAGTCACTGTTGGCCAGTGTAAGAACTTTGTACAGGAAACGGCTTTAATGACCAACGATGTACGCATCAAAATAACAGCGACCAATTAAAGATATTCCTCACGTATGGAAGATGCCATATGTTGCTGAGAATATATTCTGTATTCTCTGAAACTGGTGCTGGCAAGAAAGTCATGCACGTTTTAATTGGTTCCGATAGTTGACAGAGCATTATACCATTGGTTATACTGATACCAGTGCAGCTCCAAACAAAAAGTTTGTTTATATCGTTTTAAGGCTTTCACGGCCATTTTCTACGTGTTCATAGCTTCTGGGTTGTAGCCGCGTCACAGTCGTAGGTAACAGTTACTGCTCCTAATTTACCCTGAAGATTGAGGCTGCAATGTCTTCCGAAACTTCGGGACAAAAGTCTACAGTGATGCTACTACTATACAGCAGCCAATAATACGCAAAAAAATTTGTTCGTTACAACCGTAGAAAAAAAATCGGGTAGAGTGCTTATGCGAGCTGCACAATAGCCTCTTTCGGCGTTCAAACATTGAACTGTTTTTTTTCTGCCAATAGCACTATCAAACACAACGTGGATAGGAATTGAGGTTAGAATTACGTACAATGTACTGCATACTTCGAGATGTTTGTATACTTACTCAGACCTAATTTTAATGCCACTACGATATATTTAAGTTGGTCAAATTATTTTCATTCTAATAAAAGGATGGGTATGTTTAAAATTCAAATGCAAGTAATAAACGTTTATCACTGTTAACAACGTGAATTAGATGTGCTGGAGATGGGTGAGCCAGTGTTGAAGGCACTTCCAAAAGGTGAAAATAGGTCTAGTTCATCTTTAGTCTACGGTTACAACGATTAAAAATACGTAAAGGCTGTTTACGGTAAAATAAGAACTTTTGAAACAAACCTTTGAAAAAAAATCACTGCCCTTAAGTATATTTACGATACAGTGCACGCCTACATGCACGCTCCTAGTTAAGTTGGCAACAAATTAGTAAATGTAGTTCTTAATACTTGCAGTTGTTCGTGAGTGTAACTTTTAAATGAAGTTAGCGTTTCATGTTTTATGCACTAGAGAATTAATTTGCATATGTGTCATATTTGCATTCTGAACAGATCCACGGTTTCACTTGGATGGCGCAAGAATAAAGTTATCAGGCCTGTGGCAATCTTAACTTTACATATGGCAGAAGGGGCCACAGTGGCCGAGCGGTTAGACAGCTCGTCTCCCACCAAGGTGAACCGGGTTGAATCCCCGGTAGGGTATGCCGCTGGTCGGCGGGTTTTCTCGAGGACCTCCCGTTTCCCCTACCCTTGCGCATTACGGTACTGCTCCATTCTCACCTCATTTCACCCTCATCGGCTCTCAAGACCTCGTTGTTAAGAGTCGCTCAAATCTCTCAACTCAACTCAACTCTCATATATGGCAGAAGAATACAAAATGTAAGAAGGAAAGTATATTGTAAGCATGGCTTTCATAAGTGCTCGCTTTACCGTGAACGGCCTATACTTTGCGGCTGAAGAGATTGATAAAATGTACGGATTTTTTTGTCTGGTGGGTGTGTTGGAATGTGTTCCAGTTTGACGGCGACGCAGCCGCGAGCACGTGATGTTTGTAGGGGAAGGGGTGACTTTGTTGTCGCGTGGTAGGGGAGGAGGTGGGGAGGTGGCGTTAGCGCCGCCGAGGGGCGTGTGGCGCCGGCGCCATGGCACGCGTGTCGCGGGCTTGCGCTCTGCCGCGGCGCCGTGACACCGTGCGTCACTCCCTCAGCCCCTTCCCGGATCAATAACGCGTCCCGGCGCCTGCTCCACACCTCCTCCCTCCGTGCAACGCAACCCGCCCGCTGCTGGTTCGAGTCCGGTCGGCATCGCCGCAGGTGAGCGACCCGCACGGTAGCATACGGGACGACGACGTCGGGGAATTTCCTTCGTCTACAACCACCACCAATTTCTTTCTCTCAATACGCACATCACCTAGAAATATCTCGTTGTTGACAGGCCCTGTTATTTCGCATTATAGTCTGTCCGCGGTATCTTCGCACTTTACGAATCAAACCTTTGTATAATCACCCCATGTATTGCGTGATTTGCTGTTTTCTAAATGTGCCATACATCACTAACGTTTTTTGCTTGTAATAATATAAAAATATTTTATTTGTGTTCACATTAAGCGTTTACTTGTGTTTCATCCATAAATTTTAACATTTCATTTATAATTAATATAAATAAAAGCAGGAATAAAATATTTGTGTTAGCAATGCCTAGTAAGAAATAGTTCTTATGCAAAATATTATTGCGCACTGATGCGGTTCGTTGTCCCTTAGGTGTAATTTTCTATACATAGTTATATGTTTTGTTTGTATGAGGCGGAGGAATATTCTGAAAGTAGAACCTTAGCAGGGCTTCAGAATAGTTGGTAAGTATACGTGAATGAACTATGTACGTAGTAAAGTCAGTACGTTCGTGGTCTCCGTGGTACGTGGCTGCCTACACTCGGGGCACCAGTCAGTCAACGAACTTATTTACTGAGATAGTATAATGACACATGGTCAGACTTCACAATACTTGGTTTCCTTGAGCATACGTTCATTGGCTGCGGCCACAGTCATTGTAAGGTTTATTTTAGCCAGGCAAATATAAATGTCCCCGCAAGGTAGCACTGTTGTTACATTTATGCCAAAAATTTTCCGTTTCGTAGGTAAAAAAAAATAGAATAATATTGCAATTTTCATAAAATAAATACAACTATGTGAAATGTTTTTACTTTTATTTTTTTATAACATACGTAAAGAATCAAGTTTGTTCTTCGCACTAGAGTGACAATTTAACGAAATACGTCCAGGAGTTGTTTAATATTCTGTCATAAAACTGTACACAGTTATATATTTAGCGAAACGTTGGCGTACATAATTTCTTTATTTAAATGTGACAATTGAATCTGAAATTTTCTTTTGTTGACAGTTATATTTATTTCGCTCTTAAATAATAAACTTTTTTCAATAAAATAAGCTTGTTTATGAACACTTAATGGCAAACCCATTTGTATATTTACTGGTTATTCACGTAAACACCAGTCGAGAGCGTAATACATGTGTATAAAATTAAGTTTCCAACTGACTGACTGACTGACTTACTCGCTTCAATCATCAACGCACAGCCCTAAAAGTATTAACATTTAGGAGTGGTTTCCCTTAGAGTGCAGACAGACACCCACAAATTAGTTTTAAAAATTTGATCCCTAAGAAGGATAAAAGGGATAAAATGTGTTTTCCAGAACTCCTCAATAGCTCATTAACACGCTAATATATCGTTGTGTTGTTAGTTTCAAAAGGTTGCTTGTATAAATACCTAAAACATTATTTCAGAATTTTTTGAAATTAATTCTCTGATGGGATGAAAAGGGGTGAAATCTGTTTTAAAGGACTCCTCGGCCGCTCATTGACCTGATAGGGTATCGTTACGCTCTTTGCTTTGAAAGGCTACTTACATTAACGTTTAAAATCTAATTTTAGGATTTTTTGGAATTCAACGCGTAAGGTATCCAAAAAGTGTAAAATATGCTATCAGAGACTTCTTGATAGCTCATTAACCCGATGAGGTATCGTTGTGCTTTTATCTTCGAAATACTGCCTACATAAAAACTCTTGAAAATTAATTTTAAGAATTTTTTGTAATACAACTCAGCAGAGGATGAAAAATCATAGAAATTAGTTTTCGAGGACTCCTCAACAGCTCATTACGCCTATGGGTTATGTTTTGCTCTCAGCTTCAAAATGTAGCGTATACAACTACATAATAATTAATTTAAGTTGTTTTTAATTAATGTTTTTAATTGGTTAAAGGGGTAAAATGCCTATCACCACACAAGCTTATTCCCAAGGTTATTCCAAAACCTTAACCTACCAAAGCGCTGCAATACCACCAGGATCCAAGTGAATGCTTGGCAAAAAAAAAGTAACCGAGGCCAAAGTCATCACTGGATATACCCGGGGAAATAATATTTCATAACGCGCACACTGCTGTATCCCTATACTGCTCCTTTTAATTTTCCTTTCGTGTATATATTATTTTACTTCTTTTTATGTAATTAAAGCTTTTAGGCTTCTCAGGGAAGGCACCGAGTGGATGTATCTTATGTGATTTCACAAAAAAACCGCCAGTGTGTCGCCAGCCACGAGTGCGTCATAAGTCAATACTGTGTGACACACGAGTTGCTTCAGTTGTTGTGTAATATGGTGAAATCACATAGGGAGTGGTATCCCATGTTATAGAGAGTCTGCTCTTGGCGGTCGTACAGAATGGACGTGTGTAGTGCGCGCGCAGTAAGCGCACGTCGTCCCACGAGCGTATATGTATGAGTGTGCGATCTGTGTGGTCAGCGTAATGCGGGCGCCGGAATGGAAGCGAGCTGCTCGCTACCAGCAGTCGGAGTAGTGGGTGAGGACTGCTGACAACGTCGCCAGCGGCTCGCCGGCCGAGTCAGCAGCGCTGCTGTCCTGGAAACACCGGCAAACATTACGTACTGCCGCAGAACACTTGCGAATACAGAAGTGAAAGTGCTTCTTTTTTTTGTTTTTCGTTTGTGTATAATAAGTTTTTATATTAAGTGTATTATTTAATTGTGAAAATGAGTGCAACAGAGTGGTGGTCTCGCTTTGTGGAGGAACCTGTAAGAAAATTCCATGGCAACAAATCTGAGATAGTTGAAGAGTTAGTCACACTAGATTCTAAAGTGCCCAAATCTCAGGGAATACATTCCCTGAGTATAATTATGGATGGAGATACTAATTGGACACAAATAAAGAAACCCAGAGATAACAAATTACAATCGATGAAAGTGGTCCATCTGCTTATCCATGGACAACCTGCAGTGGTAGTCCTGAAGGTTGTCAATGAATATTACTATAACAGTTCAGAAGATGACGAATGCGTGGGCATGGGAGGAGGTCCAGGCGACGAGATGGAGGAACTGGACAGAGTAAAGACAGAGACTGATGTCTCCTTATGAAATTACTTGACTATTGCAATTTGGAAAAGGAAGAGGTAAACAAAGAAAATTTCAATTTTCTTTTACCGATGGTGTACCTTCTAAAGTCTTACCTCAATAGGATACTGCAAAAGTATTCCTTCCTGCAAGGATATGCGATGGAATTGGAATTCTGTAGGAGAAACACAGCAAGAATGTAAAGAACCGACAAACCAGTGGATAAACCAAAACCAACCTTAGCCCAAGTGACAAAGGAGGTGAGGAAGTTTACTCAGCAGGCAAAATCTCCTAGGAAAGTGATACTGGCATATCCGGAGAAAGAAGGGCAAAGTAGTGAAGAAACAAAAAAGATTATCCAGAATATAGTGAACCCTGTCGAGGAGGGGTGGAATGTGAATAATTTCCTGAAAGTAAGAGGTGGAGGAGTTCTCATAGAGGCTGGTGACGAAGTCACAATAAATAAAATAAGCGCAAGTGAAGGATTGAAAACACTGGGACTTCTATTGGATGAACCCAGAAAATAAGGCACGAAAGTAATTATTTATTATGTCCCAAGGAAAGAAGACAGTGAGGAACTGATAGCAAGGCTCTGGAAGCAAAACTTAGAAGATAAATTAATCAAGAAAGATATATACACAAAGGAAGTGACAGTCCATCTGCGGACTGGAGGGAACAAGGAGAATGTCAACATTGTTTTAGAGAGTCCTTGTGTATACAGGAATTTACTCATCGGCCAATAAACTATCTATATTGGTTACGCAGCCTGCAAGGTCAGAGATTTTCTAGTTCCAATGGGGTGCTTTAAGTGCCAACAACATGGACATCACAGAAAACATTGTTAAAGTACAGAAATATGTTCGACATATCAGTGACAAAGCTGATTCAGATTCGTTCTGTAATGGTAGTAATGACTGGCTCCAGCGGTTTGATGAGCAAATGTGCAATGAGAATATCTAGTCGAGGGAGTGATATGCTCTTTAATGGCTCAACCCGAGATTTGTGCCCTTCCATTCCATATGGAATGGAAGGGCACAAATACAATGATAAATATAAATGTAAAGGCAATAAAGAAAACACTGTGTGTTCAAATTGCCCTCGAAACAAAAGGTTATACGTTATTTTCCGTAACAAATCACCACCAGAAATATTTAATGTGTGTTTCCACACAGTCTGTGCAAAATGAATTATTTGACAATTTCGTGTAACCCCTACATTCGAAACAGTCAAAATGGCTCCACGTGAGAGGAACCAGTCTATATAGTTCTTCTAGAAGTCAGTGATAGTTTACTGATTGTTACAGTGTCTGGATTTCTCTTATGTAACGGTGGTTTCCGGTGAATTCCGTTTCTTTTGACAGATTCATCAATGTGGAACAGCTTATTGACTCACTTTAAAGGGACGAGTATTTCACTCAAATATCAGTGTGTACGTATCTAGATAAACTTCCTCCCCACCCCGGACCCTAAATAGTTATGTTTTAATTTTCATACACACACAC
>NQII01002573.1:198106-231891 GCA_002778355.1 Clitarchus hookeri | reverse complement strand
CAATAAGTGTTTTAAAGTATTTAAAACATGGGAAACAATCCAATAAAATATTTTCTATTATTTACATTCTGAGAAATTATTCGCAAGTTAACCACATAATTGTATACGTATAGTGAGAAACGTGAGTGAGTGAAGAGATTTGGGCGGCTCTTAATATCGATGTCTTGAGAGCCGAAGTGAGAAATCTGAATAGTAAACTATTTTCCTATACATCAGTGGCAGCGTGCCTTGATCTGCTCACGAAAGGGTATGGAGTGGAGTGAAGAGATTTGGGCGGCTCTTAACATCGAGGTATTGAGAGCTGATGAGGGTGAAGTGAAGTGAGTATGGTGCAGCGCCGTAATGAAAGGGAGGGGGAAAGGTAAAATCCCCGAGAAGGGCCGCCGATCAGCGGCATCGCCCGGCGCGATTCCCGCGGGAGCGACCCCGCCGGGAATCGACCCCTGTTCGCCTAGGTGGGAGGCAAGTAGTCTTACCACTACACCACCGCATCCCTACAAACGCGTAAGAAGGTTCTCAACTTTGTATAGTAGCAATGTTCAACAATCATATATTTGCAGCCTGATATGTGGCATTATTTCCGTACAATATATGGGTTCAAACTTTTATTACAGTTTAGGAAGTATTCCAGAAACTTTTTACAGTATGTTTATTTATTTTTACTATGCGTTTTACTTCTCGGGGGTGCCAATACCAGGCTCACTGAAGTTACTGCTTCACAGCTTACCAACAACTTCCAGGCATAATTCCTATTCTTATTTTGTTCCGCAATTTTGTCGTGTTAAACAAAGAGGCTGGTGCTAAAGCTGAACAAAAAACGTGTTTCTGAACATCATAAATAATTACACACCGGTGCGATGGATTCTCTAAGTTCTAATTTCTGGCGCTGCGTGGCTGTGCACGTTTCTTAGTGTATTTATTTTAATTTTCGGGGAAAACCTGCGATGACATTTCAGGCTTTTATGATTTTTCTGAGATGTATTTAGCAGTAATTTATTTTTACATTTCCAAAGAAAGTTTGTTCTCAAGGTAAAATATTACATTTCTGCACTATTTTGAGTCTGCCTCCGTTACATAAGAATTTAACTGAGTTGTCTTCGTTTAGTTCTTGTTCCTTCTCACTGCCCTACTACTATTTAAAAGTTGTATAAATAAATGTTTAATTTTTTAAAGGCCGAAGAGACGTTATTTTTGACAAGGTAAAACACCGGAGTCCGTTACCGCTGAGAAATCAAATACTATTTTAACTGTTTTTTTTTTACGTAAGAGGTATGGGCGAGGAAAACGTTAAGTACTGTGATAATACGTCTTCAAATAATATGTGGTATTTTCAGTTACGATATGCAATTCTTTGTCTTGCTGACAAACTTTCCCAGATATATTGTTGTCTATTTTGGCAATTTCATGATTAGTTACCAGTCTATATTTTTCTTTCCTTCTATTTCTCGAGCGTTCCAAAATCAGCCGCAACAAAATACATCTTGCATGTTTAACAGACAATATATATATATATGTCGCAGGGAAATGATAAAACAGGAGATTTGATCAAATCCCTCAGGTAGATGATCAATTCACGGAAGATGTTAAAATGACAACTCTGTAGGGTGATTTCCCTAAAGAAAGTAAGTTGTTTGATCAAGTCCCTTAACTGTTTTAGTGAAAATATGTTATACTTGAAGCTGGTAGCCTCATTGCCAATAAAAAATTGCCAGCTAGCCTTGAAATGACCTTAACACCAGTAGTGAACCTTCCTGCTGGCGCTGGGGCTCGGCCACGGTGCGTAATTTATGGCTACGCTTTGGGCGAGTCCTGACTTATTTATTTCATATTTTCACTAAAACAGTTAAGGTACTTGATCAAATCACTTACTGTCTTTAGGGAAATCACCCCACAGAGTTGTGATTTTAACATCTTCCGTGAATTGATCATCTACCTGAGGGATTTGATCAAATCTCCGGTTTTATCATATCCCTGCGATATATATATATATATATATATATATATATATATATATATCCCTTATGTCAGCCTACGAAAAGAAGCTGTACGAGGAAAATGTTCAACTAAATTTCGAAATAATTTATTGTCATCGTAACGCCATAAAGAAATTTCTTGGATGGTTAAATTCGTAGTTCACGTGCAGTTCTTAATCGCTTTTAAAATTAAATTGAAATTAGTTATGAGTAGAAGGCGAGTGAAGTGTCACATTTCAAAGAAAATTTATCAATGCATTCCTATTATTTAAAGCAACATTTCAGCAGAACTCAAATGTTATTCTTAATATATATTATAATTTATTTATATATACAGTATATATATTATTTATTTATTTTTATTTATTTATTTTTTTAATACCTTTACATTTTTTTTGGGAAGTGTACAAAATGGTTTTACTGCTGATTTGACATTTTAGTTTGATTTATAATCATATCTTGTTAATGGAACGTAAAAATATCCTCAAAACAAAGAAAAAAATATGTGCGCCAAAGCTTTTAACTTGTCGACGCATATGTACCACGCTCTGACTCATTATCAGCTGGAAGCAGAGATGTGAGGCAGGCAACAAATGTGAATTTCCAACGTTTGTCAATAGTGTCATCCCGTGAGGGGCCGCAGTGCTCGCGTGTCTAGTGCGCCCGCATTCCAGCACGGTGAGTCTGCTTCAACTTTCGTCTGGATCACCACCCAGATCCTCGTATTTGGGAAACGTGGCGGACGTTGCCTTTCGCCAGAGGGTTTTCTCGGGGATTTCAGTTTCCTCCATCCCCGCTCCATTTTACGGTCTCGATTCATGTTCCGTTCAAGCGCCAAACTCCGTTACCTCCACAATGCGTAGTTGTTCTGCTCGCTCCTTGCAGACGCATCAGTATACCTCCTCCTTCATTCTACTTTCGGCTTACCTCGCTCATCAACTGCATGTGGTTTGGGGCACAAATTTTTCGTGCGCTGACGTCACGTTAACGCGAACTGCTGGCGTGAACGTGCTTCAATTTAGGTTAGAAAGCTAAAAGAAATTAAACAGTGTCCTTAATTATTGCATCCGTGTGACTAGAAGACGCGTTTACTTGTGTAGTTTGTAATATGGTTAAACTGCGTATGTTAAGTAGATTAACACGAAATTATTCAAAGTATAATTAAAGAGCGCCAGGACTGTTTTTATACTGTGTAGTCACCATTTTTATTTTCAACCAACATGGCAAAACATTAACTCGGTAATTTTTCCACTTCCTTGTAGAATGAAGCGCCTATTTAGTAACGAGATAATATCGTACGAGTTTTCTAGCATCTGCATTCATAAAAGGAACGGAATACGACCAAGGATTGCTAGAATCTGTTTTTCACACCTTGGAAGCCAGTCGCCAGTGTGTTACGCTTTACATACAAAGCACCTCTCACTGGGCACCCACTTAAATTTACGGTTTCAAGTGTTGCAAACAAGACATTTTATGATTGTGCTCTACTTAAGTGGACACAACCAGAGAATATGTAAATTCACAGAAACGAAATGGCGTGGGGGTTCCTTTGAAGCGGACGTATATTCTGTTAGTGGTTTCTTCGCACCTTTTGAAACAAGCCTTTGAAAAATCAGCCCATGACGCGTTTCGTTGTTTCCCAAGTATGCCACGTTTCACAAGCTTTTTATGCTTCTGTCAAAATAAAAGTACCCTATTGTTTGTTACGTTGAACTTTTACTTTTATTCTATCTGTATATTATGTTTTATTTATGTGAATTATGTTATCAAAGACAGAGAGTAAATAGGTATGTTGGTAATGCCTAGTAATAAATAGGTCTTATGTAAAATATTACTACACTGAGTGCGCAATATTTCGGTGTGTTGTCCTTCTGGTGTAATTTTCTAGACTTAGTTAAGCTTTGTTTGCATGGCGTGAAGGAATATCCTGGAAGTAGAACTTAAGCAGGGCTTCAGAAAAGTTGGAAGTAACCGTGAATGGATTACAGCCATTCTCGTATAGGTTGCGCGAAGCTCTGGGAACGGGCATTGTGTCGATTTGACTCCTGTTTACTGCGAAATGTTCCCTATTGGCTAGGCTGCCGATGGCAAGTAAAGTTACCAGGCGCTTATTAAAGAACGGAGTTCCTATATTCAGCTGGTCAGTGACGCCATTTTTCTGGCGTGTGCTGCTGGAGTTCGCGGTATATGCTACTGTTTTGCTTCTGTATTCATACGTACTCTGTAACGCAACTTTTGTTTCGTTGTCGCAACCAATGAGCTGTGGGCTTTGTGTTCGGCTATAGTAATATTAACCAGTCATAACCCAGACCACTAACACGGTTTACGAATCAGTTCCTCAAAGGGAAGATCATTGTCCATTGAGCCTCTCGGTGCACAGTATCGGCCATATAAAACCTTAACATGCGTTATGTACACAATTGTATGCACTGAGTCAGATTGGGATAAAACACTGTCAATAATAATAAACTCCCTCGTTACTAGATAGTTCAAAGAGCTTCTAATATGTTTGTCATGATTTCAATTTGTTCTAGAAGAGATTTTAAATTATTTTGCTCTCAACTTCAGGGCAGCAAATCACAAATGGAGAAAACTGGAACTGAGAGACAAACCCATGTCTTTATCTTGTTAATTGTTACGTTCAGAACATTTTTCAGTGGCTTCTGTATTACCTATGCTTAGTTTTTAGAAGACGAAACGTCAAAAGGCGTTATTTTTAGTCCTGTTAGTTCAGAAATATTTTGACGACTAGAGTTTAACTTTTTTATTAAAACCGTAGACCATAGAATTTTCTGACCTATTTACCTCCAAGAATAAGTAATCTGCCTAGTTCCCAGAATTTTACCTACTCGAACGTTTAAAAACATGGTAAACAATAAATATAATAACGATTTTTCATCAGTTTGTTTAAACGTTAAATAAATATACGAAGGTTTGTACATACATATTAAGCATGCGTATTTATTATGTATACATTATCACTGATGTGACATCGAAACTAGTTGTTAAAGTGATGAATTATGAAATTAAATAACTAAATAAACACAGTTAAGGAAACAAATCTGCACTCGCGATTTTTAATACTGTATAAGGCTGTGGGAGGAATATATTTTATGAATACTTAATTTTTGTCAGTTTCACTTGGACCGTGCTAAATTTTCTTCTCGCACTTATGAATCCTGGTGTTCTGTAAGCCTCCGTAGAGCTCTTCACTTTCCGAATGTTGGACATCCTTGGTGCGAACTGCTTTCTGTTCCACACTTTCAGATCGAGAATAGAATTTTGCACGCTGAATAAAATGTTTTCCTGAAACGCGTTAAGAGCGTAATGCCCCGAGAGAAAAACACTCCCGCTTTTTATTCCAGCGTCGCTAGGGGTTTTGCCTTTGGAAAACTCATTTTTACCCGCATCAAGGGTAAAAGTGATATTTTCTAATATGTCTGCCTGCTGAGTACAAATCATGAACTTAATGGAAACTTAAATGTAAAACACATCACTTGTAGGGTACGACCTACGGATAAAGTCTTTAAATTATAACAGATTTTATTTGTTTTTTCTTTACGTTAAATTTTTTATTCCAGCCACCATACATTTTTCACTATCAAGTTGGCGTGTATGCTTTAGTATAAATGAAAAGTAATATTTAAAAACTAATGAAGCAGTTTATGCTAATCTAAACAGTGCCTAATATAGAAATGCATAATAAAAAGCACAGGATACAAACTAAAACTGCGATACAAACGAAATAGAAAAGATGGAACATAATAATCAGTTGGTAAAGTGATAGAATAATTATTATGATAACAAAGAATATCTACAGAGCATAAAATACAAGTTAAATTGTAGGCCTACTTACACGAATTAACGGTAACAAGATCAAAATATTCTCGCATTGATTAAGTAAAAAATATTTCGTTTGTCTCAATGTAAGATTAACTTTTTCAACACACAAATTCTCTGGTATTTGTAATAGTAGAACTTTCAACCTTCTGATGTGATTACGGTAAACACTCCATCTAGCAAATATCATTTTTTTATTTTATACGGTTATATCGTAGAACTAAAATTCCGAATTTATGTTGTACTTCTGCACACTGGTAGTGAAATAATAAATAATGATAGCTTAGTTCATTGATATTCTCCAGCAGTAATTAGGAACTTAATAAATCGGGCGGTTACTGGCTACGGTAGTTAGGTAAGTATGGTTTGACGTCTCGTCAACAGCAAGATTGGTGAAAGAATTGGCCATAGTGTCTATTAAAACACCACTCCAACGTTCGCCTGGAGTTATTTCGGACAACCCTAAAAAACATCAATCGAACCCAGGACCTAGAAAAAGCGAGTTCAGTGTTTTACTACTGCGCCAACTCAACCTGTGAGCATGCGCATGCCACAAATCTAACAGGTGACACACATGTCAGGGCCTATAAACACTTCAACTCACGGAAAGTTTATTTTCTGCAATAATTTGTGTGTAACATTTATTTACTTTGAATAAAGGTATAAGGTAATCCATTAACTTTTCTTAAGAATGTCCGTAGTAGTGGTGTTATGGCGGAGCGGGAACAATGAATTTAAAATGGAAGCTGTGTGGCTCGGTGGCTTGCTTGGATTTGACTCGGAAGTGGTCGGAAGCCTTCGACTCGACTCGGAAGTAATAGGAAGCCTTTGGCTCGACTCAAAAGTGCTCGGAAGCCTTCAGAGGGCCTTGGGAACCATCCATCTAGTTCGACTTGAGATTGACGTATGTACCTGAAGGTGCTCAGTGCTCAGCAGTTAGACGAACACGTATCCTAAATAAATACACATTCGGTTATATGAGTCGGTGACAAAATTGGTTTTACAGTCGCAGGGTATGCCAAAATCGAAAACCTTTCATTTGCGTCGAAGTAAAAAATTTTTGTTTTCAAATTCATGTTTTTGCCAAGTAGGTATTTAGTAACAAACTACGAGGGTCCCAATAAATATCTTGGCAATAAGCCAACTTGTTAAATAACACTAAATGGCTTTAGCAATTGTAAAACTGCAAATGAGCACATACCACAAAACAAAATTTCGCCTTTCAATCATCAACAAAATAGTTTGGTATTCAATTACAAATACTTTTTTTTTCAGTGAATAATTCAATTAATTACTTACCCTCAACGCAAGAACCACTGGGAGAACACAAAATATATGGGAAGAAGAGAGTTAACACATGCGTCTCGCTAGCGTTCCGTCTGTGCCCGAGTTGACGCACGCTGGCTCGCCACGTCAGAAAAAAATGTGTGTGTGGGAGGGGGGGCTGGAGAACCATAGACTAAAGATTCGGCAGACCGATTCTCGTTTTCTCCACACAGCTCCAATACTGTCAGTAGAGCTGTCAAATTTGCATAGTCAACAGCAAGAAACGTGTTTGTTTGCAATTAGTCAATAATCTCATCCCTTTATTTGAATGAAACACTGTGACTAGCTCGAATGTATTCTAGTTGCATTAAAACCATGTTAAATAAAGTGTACGAACACGTCAAAGCACTTGCTTACATAAAAACGTTGTTATAAACTCAAACCCTAGCCACGTAGTTTTCGGTAGTGCATAAAAGCAGAGGCACAGAGAGTGGCTACTGTGCAGTATGCATACGCACTCTACCCCGTCATCCCCTCTGCGGGCGAAGCTGGGCGGACAAAAAGTTGATTAAAAGCCGCGGAGGAAGAGCGAAGTGTTGGTGGTGATCTGCGAGGGCATTTTTTCCGTCGTATGCACGATGAGAAGGTGTTGGGGAGGGGGGCTGGAGACACACGGCCATTGTCTCGCGCGGGAGAGGGCAGTGCTAGCAGATGAAGGGGTTTCGCCGGGAAATGAAGCGAACCGCCCGGGGCTTCGTGCCGCGGAAGGGTTGGAAATAGAGGGGTGAGGTGGAAGAGTGGTTGGGGTGGTGGCGGGGTGATCTGAGGATTTCGGCGTCTGCGCTCAGTCACGAGCACGCGCCCGTCCTGGAATCCAGATTGCGACGGGCGCCCGGAGCCTCCAGGGCGTGATTTTCATTCCAGAGGCGCGAGCCATTTGTCTTGCGGCCTCCAGTACCCCCGCCTCTCTATTTCTACCTCTCTCTCATTCATTCCCTTTCCAGCATCCCGCAGGAGCGGCTCCGCTTCAGCCACATCGCCAAGACAAACAGCCTCGTGTACAATTCTCTCTTCTTTTTTAATCACATTGTATTGAGTGAAGCTGTTTTTGTTAGATTTTTTTTTAATTCCCTGCTGTCATTTGAAAAATGGGAGAACTTCGAGGAATATGGTTGTGATATTATGTAGTAACCCTGAAAAGGTAGTGTTGATAAACGTCTATTAAATTTAACCCTTTCAGACCCATTATAATTTTGCTGTTTGAGGTGTTGGAAACAAGAAATATTATGTTACGTGCTGTACTTAACCCATTAAGACCTAGTGTACACAGTTGTTTACATTACGAATACGTAACGTAATTTTTCTTCTGTGGTGCAAAATTCGAAGCCAAATGTTCAATGGTCTTACCTGTGGGTAATTGATTCGCAAGCCGTCTTACTAGTATAGGTTATGGTTGGTTCATATTACTGCAGCCGAACTCAAAATCTACTATTCATTGGTTGAGATAAACAAACATTTTATATAACAATACTTAAGTACAACACGAATCAAAAAATTTCTGGTTTTCAGCACCTGAATCACTAAATTAAAGTGGGTTTGAAAGAGTTATATTTAATCGGAATTTATCAAAACACAGTTCTCAGGGCTGCTATGCAATACCGTAGAGAAATTATGAGAAGTTTTCCCGCTTGCCAAATAAAAACTTTTACTTACATTTTATCTGTAAATTGTAATATATAATTTAAAAGTAATATGAATAAAAGCAAGGAGGAAATAGGTGTGTTGGTAATGCCTAGTACGAAACAGTTCTCGCACAAAATATTATTAAACTGATTGCGCACGAATGCAGTGCGTTGTCCTTTTGGCATAATTTTCTATACTTGTTTAAGCTTTGTTCGCATAAGGCGGAGGAATAACCTGAAAGTATAACTTAAGTAGGGCTTCATAAAAATTGGAAGTAACCATGAATGCACTATAACTGTTCCGCTAGTGTTTAACAAGATATTACAAGAAAACTGCAGCCCAGCGACAGTAATTTTCCTGTCTAAAAAAAAGGTATTTAGTTTTGTTATGATCACTTGAGAGAGAGAGATTTGAGCGGCTCTTAACAGCGAGGTCTTTGAGAGCATGGCCACTCAAAAGGAAATCATTGACCGTAAATCCTTTTACAAGACAAAGGACATTTGATTGGGGCAAAATCAACTCGACACACAATGGGTGAGGACCAGCTAGTATTGAACGTTGCACGCTACAGGGAGCGTGTCCGGTGTCGTGTGTGCACGTAGGGCAGTGGTGAGTGGGAACACAAAAGGAACCTGTGTTCCTGCAGTCACATGCTTCTAACTTTTCCTGACTGTCAGAAGTCAGAAAATGTGTGCAGCCGTTGAAGTGTTTACTATACCGGAGGAATAATTCTTCTTTTGCAAGTCTACTGCTAGAGACCCGTAAATTTGAAGAGTTCGTTTGGAAGCGTGATGTTGATTGGCTGCTGACCAAGTGAGGAGCCAGTTTCATCACAGACCAGGAATCACGATATTTCGTCATTGTTTTCTTTCAGGTTTATTTCTAACCATGAGTCATCTATTGCATGTCTGATGAACTGTGGTCCAGTAGCGAACCTACTGGAAATGCACGTGTGTTTGAAGTCCAGCTTGTGCTAACATAAATATTAGAAATTATCTGGTACCTTGTGATGACTCCACACTATTACCTCGTGTTTTGGCGGGCTCACAGAGACGCGGTGTCTAAATAACAGCAGTCCAGTGATTATAGTATAACAGAAAGTAGCACGTTTCAAGTCTACCTTGACACCGGCTTATTAAGCACAATTTTCGGATTCCAAACTATTCCTCTCATTTATAAAACAAATTCAGAAAATAAGAGGGTAAAAACGAATTTCTGAGATAATTACTCTGAACAAATGGAAGTACAGAACACCTGTTTGGTTAAAACTCTGTAGCGGCTGCAAATTTCTAGCATCATCATACTCCCCTTGACATTTCCAGGTTTTCTAAATGTTCAAGACATTTATGGTTTACTAAATGCTTATCAAAATTCTGCTTGGCTTCTTCTTATTTCCAGTTATATACCTCCCCGCCAAAAGTTAAAATTAGCTTCATCGTGGACCTAATTAATAGAACTCATGCTCCAACAGAGATATTCTGAACAATTTTTACATGTGTACTATAAGATTTGAACGTGTACAATACAGAAAATCCAATATCAAGAAATATTCAGTGGCCACTAATTATACATTATCCTTTTAACCTGACTAATAAAATTGCAATTATCTGCACGCAGCCATTTTCGGTATAAGGTAGAAGTATGAATGATTTAAATAACACAACTGCGTTTAATTTCCTGATTTATTAACAATATTACACAAAACAATAAATTTATACATTTCAACTGATTATCGCTTACTAATCACATCCTCTATTTGCACCATCAAACGCAATTTCAATTAAATTCACTACAATTACGTGAAATCATGAACCCCCAAATTGAATCCACTAGAAAAAATTATTCAGTAGGATATTTTCTATGTAAATATCTCAGTTCTTAATCCAACCAGCATCACTTCTTTACTATCCCACTGCTTACTATCCTGGGAGCACCCCGAGAAGCACTTCCTGCAGTCATACTGCACTCGTAGGTGACTGGAGGTACGCCACGGCTACAATTGTCCACCGCTGTATTATACACTCGCTCTCGCCATGGGTATCTTCTTTGTCGCCTCGACGTCCGCTGTCCTCGTCCGCTGCACTCACTCTGGGCACAGGGGACCACGCGATAATCCCTTCTCAGATATGCGAGGTGCAGTTAGGTAACGCGATCTCCCTCCAGGTGGTTCTTAACACCGACAGCCAATCCTATAAGGAGTCATGTATTTATAATTACCTTAATGGAATACGTTCCCCGGAATTCTGGTAATGCATTGCGTAAGCTATCCAGGGCAACCCCGCAGCTGTGCGAATCGGCCCATGAAACTCTTCCCTTCCCGCCTTTAGCACTGCGGATCGTTCCGGACGACCACTTTGATCTCTGGACTCTCAACGATATACACCTGAAACTCCCTTTACCATTTTCGTGGCGTGTGCACCAACAGTACGAAAATTGTGTGACTCGTATGATGTAATGTCATTGTAGGTTTTATAAAGAAATACTCCGGATCACTTGAATAAACTATTTATTAGTTTTAAGAAAGAACAATATAATTTCAACAAGGCACATAGCGCCATGACACAACAACGGTAGCTTGATAGCTAATAATTTGTTTACAGTATTGTCATCTTAAGAATATAAAAACTTTTAATATTGCATTGTATATTATATTACAACAGTAATTTTAATAATATTCTAATAATGTCCCCTTAACTTTTTGTCTTAGAACTAGATTCCTTTGCATTACATGTTTAAATAAGTTATATACA
The DNA here is from genome assembly GCA_002778355.1 of Clitarchus hookeri. NCBI lineage: Eukaryota > Metazoa > Arthropoda > Insecta > Phasmatodea > Phasmatidae > Clitarchus > Clitarchus hookeri. The sequence continues at coordinate 220,379 of NQII01002573.1, read as the reverse complement.
GGAATTTAAATCCACTGCAGATTTGTAACAATACTTGCCAGAAAGATAGTGACCACTTTAGCATAGACTTGTCTTATTTCTTCTCTGACTACTTATCACTTTTGTGTGACTACCTTTCAAAATTTTCTGCAAACTGAACTATGAGAGCTCCAGTCACTGCCCGAGTTAAAATGTTTGCTGTAACAAATAATTAATACTTCTAAAAATTTATTTGAAAAGATTTTTACTACCCACTAATTAGGTGCATATCGATAGTCATTTCTCTTTTTCACATTCCTACATTCGCCCTGTTCTGATGTCATGATCAAAATCATATTCCTTTCAGTCCCGCTTAAATATATTGTTTGACATGCAGCAAAGAAGTAATGCTAGATGTGCATAGGCTACTAATGCGAACTCAGAAATTTCTTCGGTTTCATAACCAGTAAAATACGTGACTGGTGGCAATAGACACCGAGATAAACCATTCACAAACCAGAGCTGTATAAACGCCTACAAATTCAGTTACCCTTACGGGAGAAACTTATTGTGCCCGACAATGATCCTTGCTATGTACTGCTCAGGCAATGTATGGTATGAATGTGATGCTTCTAAATTTAACCCTTCCGCTACCAGGGTTGACAAGTTTAAGAGTCCAAAATGTGTGACCAGTACTGTACTTGGGAATAACTTACCCTTTCTTCTTACAAACGACTACGAGATACGCTAATGCTTCTGTGTAATATATGTAGTCATTAAGCAGTAGCAAAGCTGAGGTGTGGCAACAACTTGAACATGACTTCAACTGTCAACAAGTGGTATTGCTTACATNTTAAGCAGTAGCAAAGCTGAGGTGTGGCAACAACTTGAACATGACTTCAACTGTCAACAAGTGGTATTGCTTACATGATAGGCTCCTGGAGTAATTACGTGTTATGTACAGAGAGTAACATAAATGTTCTGACCTTACAACGCCTATATTTTAGAGTAAAGAAGGAACGAAAAGGTTCACTAATCCGATAACCGTGGTTGGAAACTTCGCAGCGACGTGTTTCTTTTGCATTCTGGCTTCTTCGCTTTAAAAGAACGCCGTCTGTAAGAGGTATCTGCAACTCGCCAAGTATNTTAAGCAGTAGCAAAGCTGAGGTGTGGCAACAACTTGAACATGACTTCAACTGTCAACAAGTGGTATTGCTTACATTATAGGCTCCTGGAGTAATTACGTGTTATGTACAGAGAGTAACATAAATGTTCTGACCTTACAACGCCTATATTTTAGAGTAAAGAAGGAACGAAAAGGTTCACTAATCCGATAACCGTGGTTGGAAACTTCGCAGCGACATGTTTCTTTTGCATTCTGGCTTCTTCGCTTTAAAAGAACGCCGTCTGTAAGAGGTATCTGCAACTCGCCAAGTATTNTGTTTCTTTTGCATTCTGGCTTCTTCGCTTTAAAAGAACGCCGTCTGTAAGAGGTATCTGCAACTCGCCAAGTATTTGCTACCCGTCGATTTCCACCCCAAATGAGACCTTCCGTTCCGACAAGTAGAATTAACGACTTGAGCGGCGTTTCCCTGACCATTCAACTACAAAAGCCATCTATTCCACTACACTGAACCGAGAACAGCGGTTACGAGATCGGTTTTACATTTAAACTGCCCTTAGGAACGCGTCTAGTGTAACACTCGAAGAATTATTCTTTATCTTGCATTGAAATGTAATTTACTTAAGACGATTAGCATTTAACAATTAATTTTATAACTTAAAGACTCAAAAAATAAATTTGACCATGAAAGTTTTTGATATGAATGTTGGTGAATTATTCGTTTTTAGTTTTAAATTATCAGTTACAATAAAATCCTTTGAAAAATGTTTAATCTATGAAAGTATCTTAAACTTCAACAATTTTGCAACATACAGACTACAAAAGTTCACAGACCCACTGAAATGTAGGCTCCAACCAAGTGAGACCGCACAGTGGACTTGCATTCGAAAGGACGCAGGTTCGATTTCCGGTCCGGCAATCCTAATTCTTTTTTTTAAGAGTTATTTTCAAATTCCTTGAGGCAAATACTGGGATGGTTCCTTACTACAAGCCAAACCCGTTCCTGCTTCTCTGAGTTACTTGCTGCATCGAATTTCCTCACGGTCGACGTTAAGACGTTAAGACCTGCCTGCATGTAACAGCCTAACTGAATATTTTGATGTTACCACTGAAATTTGGTAGCTGCCAACTCTTGAAACCGGAGTACAGAACTGTTCTGCTATAATAAGTATATTCTAGGTTGTTTACCCTAATTTTTTTTTACAGTAAATATTGCCTTAATGTTTTGTTATGTTTTCATTTTCTCTTGATGTTTATATATTTTTTAAATCATTTGTTTTGTTCCCACCTCATATGTTTTTCTTTATTTTTAACTTAATGTTAATTGCAATCCACCCATCCATTTTCCAGGTTAAGAATGTTCAATAATTATTTTAACCTAAAATTTTATTTTTAATTTTTCAAAGACCCTTTTTGTATTGTAATTAATTTTAATTAATTTTTCACGTGTTTTTTTTATCTTTTGTTTTTTGGGATTTTCAGATTTTTTTCCGGAAGTAGTTTCTGTTTTTAGTAGGCGTTTTTGAGATCAGAAGCCGGATGTGACACTTCTTGTGGGGCAATCGGTTAAGGCGGACGCGTCTTTAATTACCGCCGGGATTAATCTTTTTAATTCCCAGCGTCAGCATAACATAGGTTTGTTTTGCAAGTCCCAGAAGTAAGTTTTCATATAGGATCACAGCGCCACAACTAAGAAGAGGGCGTAGGCGTAAGGAATATCAATTTCTAAGTGTTTGAAGACGCCGCCTATAGCAGAGGCGCCGCTTAGCGCCAGGCGCCATATTGTTGGTGATGACGTCTTCGACAAACGAGGTGACGCCAACACAATTACCAAGCCGGAGGGTCTCTACTTGTTTCTAAATATAGTTCAAAGTGCAGAACAAGTATTTTTCTTTAAGGTTTAGCACATTTGCAAGTGCGATGGCTATTACTTTGAGAAGTATGGTATAAATCAGAGGTCCTAAGCCTCACTGGCTGATGCTAGTGCCGGATCACTGTGAAAGAAGTTAATTACCCTGAGAATAATTAATTGTAAGCAGCAAACTTTGACTTTTGTTTGCTGTTTAACGATTTTAAATATTTTTACAAGTATCAGTAACTTTCTTTTTCACCTGAATAGAATGTGAAGTGACGTATTGGATGCGTGGAAGAAAATAAACTATTGTGAATATGAACACTATAATTCTACATCTTTCCGAACACATATTTCAGCAGTAATAAAGGTTTATTTCTTTTAATTTAATAATTCCCGATTTTTAGTCCCTTAATTAATAATTGTAAGAATGGTGGTTAATTTTAAGTAATAACACTCCAGTTAAAGATTAAAGCAGTTGTTTGAGATTTTCTTTTAATTTTTTAATGTTTCTTTTGACACATCTACATTTATTCTCGGCCCATCTTTTTAATTAATAAAATCTTATTGAAACCCTACACAATTTATTTTATTCCCATGAGTTCTGTGGTAAATATAAGTATTTTTATATTTGATCCTGCATCTATTCTGATTGCAGTATATTTGGATGAATGTTCAAGTGAATTTTGAAAGTGTTAATGTCACCACACGAAGAGGAAAGTGTAACTACACATAACACTGACTTGCAAATACCTACAAATTTCTATTCCTAATCCTAAAGTGTGAAATAAAGAGATAATTTCCTACCAAGCCCAACCTACAAAACAGAGTGTTATACTACACTGGGTGTTATTTGCTACACTATACCTTATCGATTCAAACAATATTTGATCATGTATCACATCTGGCTTCGACAACGTGGGGCTCATCATATGTGACATACTATTCTTCAAGTCATATTCACACTGCAGTCATTTATCTGCAGATTTTTATTTTTAGTGTACTCACAGCAGTACTGAAAGTGTTGAGTAGATTAACTGTGTATGCCCTAAATGATAAGATTAATGAGTGTATACTATCAGTATCCTAGCGTAAGAGTATTCTTTTTCATTAAATGATCTACAAAATTTCCGTGTAGGAAGGGGGGTGGAGTCGAAAGTCGTGCGATGGTTTGGGTGGCTGCGAGGTGTATCTAGCCCGCAGTTACCACAGTCGTGTATCGGTGAACACGAATACGTTTCCAAGCTTGCATTTTTCACGCGGTGATTTAAAAACGCTTTCTCATTCTTGTTCGAGACAGTTATGAAGAGTGGACGCCGCTGCGGGGACGTAACGATGGCGATAAAATGAAATAAAGGACGGGATAGTAATTAAATGGCGCGCGGTAGTGCAAGGGGAGAGGTTTTTGGGAAACTGTGGCTGACAGCGATGGCCTCCTGCCGCGGGGTACCGTTACTAATGACCGGCCGCTCACTCGATAACGCCGGCCCGACACACTTCAGCGACACGAGAACCGGTGATTTATTTGCGCGCGCAAAAACGCGAATTTAATTACTGTCCGCTGGACAACACGGTCCACGTGCCATCGACAAACACCGTTCTCCAGATTTTTTACATACTCGTGTTGTTGAATTCGACTGGATAACGATGATTGAATTGTGTAACTGCTGGATATGGTGACTAGCTCACGAGAGGTTGAGGTTATGTTACTTTCTGGCGGTTAAACCACAAACTGAAGATGAGGTAGACTAACTTTCGTCATCTGCGCATGTACCTAAAACCCATCGCTAATACAACTGTCAAAGCCACATGGTGAACAGTGATGAATGTGTTTGTTTTACGTCTGAATTTCCAACAGTCGCCCTTTTGAATGAAGAAAATACTTCGACTAACTTGACTATTTTCTAGTCGTGTTAAAACTGGGTGAGAAGACGTATAGAAACATCCCAAAACATATACTAACCTGAAATGATATCCACGTTGTTTTTTATATTGCTAATTGCAGAAAAGCAGGTCAGTATTGGAACACGGGAGGTAGGTACTTCGCAGCTTGTAATCGCATCCTACGCCATTTTTATTATACGGGTTAAACATGAATACGAGCTCGTGCAGCCACGCATTAGCACTTAAACGCATTTATTTCCTGTCTATGGGCACGTTGTTTGCTCGGTGTTTGTGTACACTCTAAACCCGGACCAATGTTATCAATCAGTGAGATAACATTCAGTCTCTGAAAGTCGGTTGATAGCTACTATTGAGTGCGAATAAGGCGAATGAACTGGGATCAAATTTACTTATGGTAGTAGAATTCCCGACATTTAGTGGGAATCACATATGCCTATATCAGTGAAATTCAGCCATTATAGCAATCAACTATCTGTCACTGTTTGCCAGTGGGGACATTTTCACTAGTTTCTACTGATTTGGTTAAATTTCTCCTATTTCAGGTTTAATTACCTGCTTTGAAACTGTGGTACACTTCACCGGAACTAGTTATTATGCAAATAAAATATTTTCACGCTTCATAAAATTAATTTTTTTATAAAATGTGAATTTGACTGATAAAACCAAACGTAACCGTGGTTGAACCCTTTCAGTCAGGTGGTATATATTTTAGGTTCTGCATAGACATTATATTTAATTATATACATTGTACACAGCAGGAAACGGCGCCCAATAAAGTAAGTTTGTCATTTGGTGGGAGTCATAATTCATTACTGATACTATATTCCTCAGTGTAATAAACAGTGGCCGCCAATAACATAAAACACATTTTTATTGGTCCCTACATACGACCCAGCGTAATATTTACTGATCCTAGTACAGTCCCAAACAAATATTTGTTCGTTGCAACGTCTAAAATTACACTTTTATATGTGGGTGAAAAAGCTAAATCACGTAAGTTCAGAAATTTTGCTGAAAATTTCTGAGCAAATGTTGGGTGTACGGGAAAGATTTTAAAATCAGTCTATCTCTTCATTTATATGTTTTAACACAGATGNTAGATTCCCAAGTTTTTGTCATCTTGAGGGAAGAGGTATCTGACATCCTCCTTTAAGGGATTCTCGTCACTGATATTTTTGTTTGTCAATTCCTTAAATGGAGTCGCCAAGATATCGCTGCTACCAGAAAACATGCTTTATATGTCACTTCATTACTACTTCTCTTGCAGTGGCCACTCCGCTGCGCAGAGAATTTACTCCATATTTATTTACCTCACTTTCTGGATTATTTTCTGTATTTTACTCCAAGTGCCCCTAATGGCCCACATACGAATCGACGATAAAGAGTCCCTGCATTTGAAAGAAATTACGTGAACTGTCAACTGTAAAAATGTTTGTGTCAAACACTAAATTATTTTATAGAGACTACTAACCTAATTTTTGAGGAAGACAAAATAAGGACTAACTTCAGTAATTTGTTACAAAGTGTTTGGTGGCCAAATGGAAGTAATTTAATTTTCACCACGAATACAATTCATCAGCGTATAGATTTTCACAAAATATTTTGTAGCGAGATTTTTTTGTTATATAAATTTGGGTATCCTTTATCTTCTGAATTGGTGCCTCAAACGGACTGCATTTCCTCATAAGAGGGCAGCAGGTACTGGTTCCAGACTTAAGTTAGCTGCCCAGGCTGTGTTGGTTGTGTATCAAAACTTTACTTGAAGAGTACAGTAAAGTAATGTGGATTATAAGAGCTGAGTGAACTTACAAACTTAAAATTTTATACTTTTTAAACAATTTCTATAAACTAGTTGACAAGATAATTTTAATCCCACTACAAGTAAATTATAAAAATATTTAAAACACGTTTTTGTGAAATGTGTGCATCTAATGTTCGATTTCAACAAGCAAGTACATTAGAATTCAGATCTACTATAAGCGTGGAAGTATATAAACAATGTATATTTTTTTTATAAAATAATGTGATGTTAAGGTTCGACATTTTAATTGTAAGGTTACAAGAAAATTTTTGGCAATTAAATGCTAAAGAATTGTTTCAAGAACGTTAAAAAAAGGTTTTACACTTTAGAGTAAAATGGTGAAAATTGTTTCAAGACCAGTGTAAAACCGCGATCTCTTTCCTCTAACATTTATGTACATACCTAATGGATAACGCACATGGGCAGTTAGGAATAACTTCTTCAATATCAACCGACAGTCTGCTGCACATTGTGAGAGCGGTTCAGGTGGCACCAGTCCTGTCGTCGCTGTAGTTTAACATAATTGTACACGTTATATCCCGCTGTAGATCAATAAAAAAATGTTCATCCGTCATTTGGACTGCGGGAAGTTCATACTGTCTTGCAATCCTGCCGGTTTGATTAAACCTCTCCCTCCATTACTTGACAAACACAAGCGTGTGAAAAATTTAAATTTTACATTCACGATCACAACATTCTTGACTTTGGCGACACCGACGAGAACAAGTAGTAATTTTTCTCAGAGAGAAAATTCTATTCGTTTTAATTTTGTTCGGCTTATAGAAGCCCCCACCTCCTCTTTAGTTCGGAACGCTGATCCAAGGACGGCTTACACGTTAAAACAAACGTAAATTTGCGTGTATGGGCAACCTCGGCTTCATAAACAGCTTCGCAGCAGTATTATCAGTGCTGGTTTTTCAGTGACGGTAGTCGCACAAGTTCCTTCTTTTTTATCTTTGTACCTGTTATTCCTTTTACAAAATAGTCGGTGTTGTATGTCTGGACTCATTATGGTTTCGTTCCTTCGATTTGAAGAATTGAAGATAAACATCCACACGTTCTCGTCTTCAAATGGAATGAGTCGATGCTGACTACTAGTACAAACATCGAAGAAATGCAGGTTAGAGTGCGTGTGCCAGCTGCACAGTAACTGCTCTCAACACTGGACTGCATCCACGCCAACAAACGTGAACAGCGGTTGAGGTTAGAAAACAGTTTATTAACAAGTGGTTGAAACGTTACACGTCTCGTGACATTCTTTTAATGCGAATAGAATACACTCAAATATAAAGGGCGGGCTCTGTTTAAAAACCAGACGTAAACAAACACGTTCAACCCGGCTGATCATGTTATTCTGACAGTTCTATTGGCGATAGGTGAGTCAATGTTGGGGACATGTGTATGAGTCGGAGATCGGTTTTCTTCATCCTTACTCTATGGATGTAGCCGGCTGCGAGAGCACATTTCCGTTCCCAACCACCCTGGTAAGTGGATGATGTAAGACGAAGTGTTGGTGAAGAGGCGACCAAAGGCAGTGGTGGGATGAACGGAAGAACCCCGAGAAAACACCACCGACCACGGTGCGAAAGAACTACACTCGGATCCGCTTGGGGGAAAGGTCAGTGTGTGCTAACAGCCTAGCCGCTAAACTGTCTTGAAAATCGGGGTGTGACTGTGCCGGGGACACGGCCGTAGCTTTTATGTGAATAAGTCTTAGTTAGGCCGGGATTACGATGACTTTAAGTTTTACGTACCACGCAACAAGTAACACATTCACGTAAACCAGCTACACCTTGACTAATGTGTATCAAAAATATATATTACGATCATTTCACGTAACGTACACGTGGTGAAAAAGTTTGTCAGTGTCTGGCTTTTGCGTGATACGTGACTCTGCATCACGCGATCTTGCTGGCCAATCACAATAGAGATGATGTTGTGTCATCTTTGCTTTCCATGGGATTGTTTTTATTTTCTCGTTGTAGACTGCTCACGTTTTTAATTCATGTATCGCATATATAACCTTCTCCCGGAAATGATGACAAAAGAGTAATATAAGTTAGGCTAAACTTATTAACTTATTAATCTTTTAATTCGTAAATATTTAGGAATATTTACATTGCCATAATATAATAATTATATTTCTAAGAGTCATAAAAATGCATACAGAATGTGCAAGAATATTTGCCGTTATTTGCAATTTTTAGTATGCCAGTTTTCACTAAACACAATTTAATTTTCTCAGTAGATCAAAGTTAATTACATACGATTTATTCCATGTACACGAAAAAACGTGTCTTCATCTCACAGAGACATTTAGTTCTTGAGGTTATGACGATGTCCTAGTTGTTGTCAAAGATTTTATAAATCACGAACGCCATACTTCCGCAACCTGTTCTTACCGCATCAATATAAAAAAAAATACGCCTGTACGACTTTAATTTGGAGAGTTTTCAATCTGAAAAAAAAATCTTATCCACGAAATTTTTATACGGTACACGAAGATTGCGTACTTGCGTGAAGAATCATAATATACCACTCAAAAAGATCACGTTTTACGTACACGGAAAAGTAGCGTGATGCGTGTTACATGTAACGTGAAGTCATCGTAATCCCGGCCTTAGGAGGCAACATTTTCTTTGGTATATGGGAATAAAATGAGAGAAACTAAATAGATACTTGACTTTTGTGGCTTAAATCGACAAATGCAGACGCGATATTTTTTTTGTTATGGAAATCAGCGCGCTAGTATATCGGAGTGGCGGGGAATACGTACTTCTCGGAAATTTCCGCCCGCTCCCAAAACTGCCGCTAGTCGCCGCGGCCCGCCACTCGCGCATGCGTGGTGCCAACTTAAAGTCTTAATCGCATTATAGTCGTATACCCGATCAAAGGAACCAATTAATTTCAATAGAGTTGTTAGTCACGATGTTATAATGTCGAAATGGTTCACCACTGTAAACGTTACATCGCCGTTCTTTTTTTTTTCCTGGTACAACCAGGCGTCGGTTTTATTTTGCAGACGTATTGGCGTCAAAATTGGTGATGGAGAATGTTCTACTTGCTCTGCTGTAATGAGTCATCTCTTGCTTTGCAGTGAAAGCACGCTGTCAAAATGAGCGACTAAAAGTTCCAAGGTTTAAGTTCATTAACGACAGTTCATTGGGGCTTTCGTTCGCCATGATACGTCAGTAAATCGGCGAAACTCTCTAACTAGGGGAGGAGAAGCCGTCCTGGCAGGTTAGCGACAGAGTTCCCTACAATTCGCTGTGGCCCCAGCACAAAATAAAGACTTCCCCAGCAGCAATAAAGGGATAAAGTTCTTACGGTACAAGTTAAGCAAAATGTAATGAAAGGTCCTTATACTAAGTGCAACTCAGTCATTATTTTCTACAAATGAAATGTTAATGCTTCGGCGCTATCTTACTTACTTATTTTAAATCTTTGAACGAGCGTTATGTGCATTTTTCCACGTGGCTGTAATTGCTCATTATGACATTACTGACGAAGAATTTCCAGGTGTTCATTTCATTCTTAAGTGTTTTTTTATGTGTTTGAGTGTTTGTACCTACCGTAAGATCTTCCATTGTCAGACGATTGTTTAATTTCTTAATTTTTTATTTTTTGTGTTGTGTTTTTGAGCTGCGGAGTGATAAGTAACATGATGTTGCGTTTCGCGCTCCATAATTAAAAGTTATCATTTATGATAATTTTCAGTTGTAAACTTAAAGTTGTCCATTTTCCAGAGGCACAGAGGAACCACGTGTACAGAGACAAAAAAGTCGCGCGATCTCTGATTTCAGCGTACTCCACGACTTACAGCCGGAATGCCGCCACCATATTCGTGGCATGTGCGCCAATAGTGAACAAAATAAACAAATAGTTTAAATGTTGTTTCATTGTGTATTTCGATTAAATTTATTTTACTGTCTCCTCAAAAATCAATTACATTACATTGTATATTTCAGTAGATTACTAGCAAAATTTACATTCACTGGATATCATGAAATAATACTGATCAGCAAGATAGTGGTCGAGTTCGCCTAAGTTTTGCCAATTTCGTCTCTATAAACCACTAAACCTTATACAAAACGCCAATTTTGCAACATTAACTTTCATGGTTACCTGGCTTCAATACTTGTTATCACATTTCTGTCATTTAAATAATAACATTCAGTCTATTTAGTAGGACTACTTAATTCGAACAAAAAAGCAGCGATTCGCTTAAAACATTTCGGAGTCCCTCTGTGTACGAGACTTGTCTTTGGTTCAGCCATCACTACGTAAGTTACCTCTCGTTAACTCTTCCGCGTTCTGAGGTAATCGCAAGAGGAATGGCGTACCTCCATGAAGTAATTACTAATTTTATAATTATACTTATTGGTGCTCCCGCATTTATACAAAGAGGCTAAACAAGGAACAGTGTGCTTGCTAAAAATAACTTAAATAATCTATAAAATTTTCACTGACAGTAATGGCATATCACGGAATGTAACCTAGAATTTTGTTATTCAAAGTTTACGCCTTATCTATATCGGCTAAGACGCCTTCTCGTCAGCTTGCGATTCAATATATTATGTGTACAAATCCCGGTTATGGCATAAATAATTGCTTTTTTTGTCGTAGTAAGTATAAAGTAGTGTTATTTTAGCATAAACTTATCCCTCCTCTGAACACGCTTTCTTGGTTACCTGNGCATTTATACAAAGAGGCTAAACAAGGAACAGTGTGCTTGCTAAAAATAACTTAAATAATCTATAAAATTTTCACTGACAGTAATGGCATATCACGGAATGTAACCTAGAATTTTGTTATTCAAAGTTTACGCCTTATCTATATCGGCTAAGACGCCTTCTCGTCAGCTTGCGATTCAATATATTATGTGTACAAATCCCGGTTATGGCATAAATAATTGCTTTTTTTGTCGTAGTAAGTATAAAGTATTGTTATTTTAGCATAAACTTATCCCTCCTCTGAACACGCTTTCTTGGTTACCTGAATATGTTGGTAAGCTCCGTTAAACAACTTATTTAGTATTGCGTTTTAAAAACTCCATTAAATAAAACTTATCATATATTTGGTGGATACATGTGAGACGACACTATTATGAACGGGCTGTGAGGGTTAAATTCTTTTTGCGCCACACGCACGTAACTAACTTGTAAACGCCTCGAAAGACTCTTACCCGTATCTTGTATCACCGGCAAATAATACCGTTAAAACTGCCTTTATTAATCATTACGCTAATATTTATTATAGTTGGCTCGCTCATCTCTTTGGAAATCCTTTCTGGTAAGTCATTGCACTTGGAAAGGTTTTCATTTTTGTTGTTAAGGAGAATGTAAGGTTCAGATGATTGAGCCGTTCAGCTGCTTCTGTGGTATTCAGGGCTAGGAGGAGTTTCTGTAAACTATTTCATTGCGACAACGGGATACGGTTGGTAGCCAAGTCAAACTAGTTGTTCGTAAAGGTATCCATAATCTTATAAACTGTGCGCGCAAAATAATGTTCTGGTCTTCCCAATGGGCATGGATAGTTTTGGAGTTGTGCGGTAATGAAGGGCTTATAGGTGGTGGTCAGGATGAAAGCTATGGGAGACTTTTGCGTTTTCGTTCTGGTAATAGAGGCCAAAATTGGTTTTGGTTTCAATCGTTCGTTAGGTGAATTGGAAGGAACAGCAGAGTAGTTGTTGCCAACTGAAATGATGTCCTTGTTCTGCAGTCCTTCAGAGCAATTCCGGGTTTTGACGGAGCCATCGAAGGGGGAACTCCGTCATATTTTTGCTCTCTGTTTCAGGGTCTGGTAGCTGTCAAGGTTTGCCATGTCGTAGAGTTGGGTCTTTGAGGATCTCGATTTCCTGGTGGTTGGCGATGATAATTGTGGCGATGATATTTGGAGGCGGTTGTGAATTGGAGTCTCTGCGATCAAGGATCCGTCAAGAGTCTGCGGGATATTGGAGTTGATGGGATTTTTAGAGGACTGTCCCGTATCCTCCTGAATTCGGACAAGGGTTCTGTACCCTTCGTGAGCACTTCGTCAGTCGTCTTCCGGCCTGCTTAGTAACGGCAGACGTGAGCCGATCTCGCCCAGCTCTGCGCAGCTGGTCCACCACTCGTCTTGCCGGGCAAGGTGGGTGCACAATCAACAAGGCAGGATTCGCCCATGGCGCTGCAGCACTGTTATTGATGTCTGGTTCAGTCCTCTGCAGAGCCCCAGCCATTACTCCTTCAAGAGCCTGTTTTGTTCCTGCTGTAATGAGAAGCTGGCACTGGACTGATGGCTTCCATCCCGAGCAAACTCTGCCGGGGCTCGAGCTAATTTGCGGAGGTTATTACAGACTCCTCGCTCCCTCTCTTCTCCGGGCTGTTATCAGACTGCTCACTCGCGCTGTGCTAAAGCTATATTTATATACAGTATAATATGTAGACTTGCTGACCAGCAAATTCTCCTGCGCCTACAAAGAAAATTANTAAAGCTATATTTATATACAGTATAATATGTAGACTTGCTGACCAGCAAATTCTCCTGCGCCTACAAAGAAAATTAAACGTCACGTGGTCTCTATTGTTCCCCATCCATAATCATCAGCTTAGGAAAACCATAAAGTTATACTTGATCGGCACTTACAGCCGGCAAAGCATCGCTGCAGTCATTCAGCCATTCCGCTGCAAGGCAGTGCCCATGCAGCGACCGTAGAGAAAAAAAATACTTCCTTTATCTCCGCTGCAAACAGACGACAGATACTTGCTGAAGTGCAAAGGTGGTTTCACAAATAAGTAATTGTTGTGCTATTATAGACTTACGTACACTGCTATTGGACATGAGACATTTACACAATTGAGGGAAGAATGCTCATGAAATGTAGCAATTATTTTGTGTTGTTACCAACTCCTGCGCTTCTTATTTTTATTGAGTTTGGATATCAGAGTCAATTCAGAATACATTAAAAAACTTTAACTTCCAGTGTCGTCAAAACCACGCAACAGAAAACAAACAAACATTCTACTTAAAAGGTACCACCATAGCCAGCAGCAGTTCAGCAGAGCCTGCAGCGCTGTTTGCGCCACTAAATGGGTGTGCTTTGTCTGCTAAACGTGGAAAGATAACAAATAATAATAACACTTAAATAAAATTAAAAAGGAATTTATTTGCCTCAAAACTTTGCATTTTATTTACTTAACTGAAAATGTTTACATTTCTCATAATTCACAAGGCACATCTGGAACCTGATGAATAACATTCATGGAATATTAGCACAATGCTTACATAAGTGTTTTAGATGTTAGTAAACTTGTCTCCGAGTAGCAATGCAGCTGCAGTTTAATAAAGTTACGTATAACATTTTTTTTAAGCGCGAGTTTATATTAACTAAACTAAACAAACGACACTTAATTGGTTGTTTTGTCAATTTTTATTGCAATTCATGATCCACTGTTGAGCACATGGGCAAAAAACTAAAATCAGTCTACCGCAATTTAGTCTCTGAGTAATAACAAGCTATAATACACTGCTGGACATAGAAATCGCTACATCCATAAGATGTAATTCATTTGTAATAAAATGAAGATCACATACAGAATCAAATGGTAACAGTGACTTCGCAGGGACGTCACTGCAACACGTGATATAGGGGGCACTTGTGGCCAGTACTCAGAGCTTAAAAGGGTCATACAAATGGCTAGAAAAGGCGAAAGTCTGCGTGCTAAGAGGCATATCGGTATGCCACAGCGTCGTGCTCGTGAAGGATATCACCACCAAGGCTCATGTTTTGAACTGGATCGTATGATCGGACTGCACGAAGCTAGATTGCCGGCTCGTCGTATAGCCATCCATCTTGACCGTACAGTCACCACTGTGATTCGGCGTGTGCAGGCGTGGATAAAGACAAATAGTACGTCACGTAGAGTAGGCACTGGTCCTGCCAGGTTCACTACAGATAGAGAAGATCGTTGTACCTGCCGACGTGCAGTTGCAGAACGTGGCACCGCGTTCAAAGAGATCCTGCAGCCTGTGGGGCCGGCACTGCATTTGCCGATCTCAATAAAAACAATCCGTCGCCGTTTGAATGAGACTGGCGTACAGACACAGCGTCCACTGCACCATTTGCCTTTGACCCCTCAGTACCGTGCGGCCCGTCATCAATGGTGCCATAAACTTCAACGTCGGATAGAGGAATGGCGACGTATTGTGCTTTCCAATAAGTCCCCCGCTTTAGTATTAATGCATATTATGGTCGCAGCAGGGTTTGGCACAACAGTGGAAAATAACAACGATCCTGCACTGATTCGTGAATGCCCATGCGTCCCAGACAACAGATGTTGTGGTATAGGATGCCATTAGTTATGACTCCCGGTCAAGTATCGTGGTTGTTGAAGGTACGAAGACAGCACAACGAAATATCAATGAGGTCCTGTCATTTTTGCGCAGCATACCCAACGCTATCATACAACAAGATAATGCTCATTCCCATACAGCTCGCATCACCCAACAAACAGGATCTACAATATGTGGACACCATTCCTTTGCCAACCAGGTCTCCATATTTGTCGTCCCTTATTGAACACGTATGGGATATGATAGGGCGACGTCCACACCACCGTCAAGCACCTGCTCAAACACCGGCTGATCTACATGTGCAGTTGCATGAGGCATGGTGGTATGTGCCTCAGGACACTACCCGCCACCTGTAGGATGCAATTCCTCGTCCCATCTCTGCCTGTACAGCCGCGAGAGAATGCATATTCCCAAATTCAACGCGTGATTTGCGGATGCTAAACATGCGTGAATGACTAATAACTACCATTTGCACAATCTTCTATCAGTCTGTATTTCACGTAAGGAAAGATAGTGTAACAATTTCCACGTCCAGAAGTGTATTTACAGACTCAAACCTGTTAAAATCATACATGTTCCTTTAATGTTATTTCTTATTTAAACATGTATGAAACAAAAATCCCTGTCAGTTGCCACCATTTAAAGTAAATTTATTTTAAAAATGACGTTAAAATATTAAACCCTTTTACGTAACTAGCTGCCGATATGGCTATTGGTAGGCGAGTCATATTTTGCGTTAAAATATGTGCAGTGATAAGCAGCAGATATTTATATTCTGTAACGTTTATTTCAAAAGTTTGTTGCGGACCGTGGCCCAATTTCAACTCCTTATACTCTGAATCGTTTTTTTATAGTCAAGGCTATAAATTGGACGAAAAAAANTTGTTGCGGACCGTGGCCCAATTTCAACTCCTTATACTCTGAATCTTTTTTTTATAGTCGAGGCTATAAATTGGACGAAAAAAGTTTTTGGACATGCACGATTGCAGATATTTTGCAATTGCGAGAGTATTTATGTTGCGGGGTGTAGAAACCTTACTATGGTTCGCTTGGCATGAAAGTTCTGTAAAAAAAAAAATCACATTAAAATAGAACATCGATGGAGGCAGTCCAAAGCCCCATAAAAGCTCCAATCGATTAAAAACAAAAGGACAACCACGTTTAAAAGGTTACTTATTTACGCCCAACGCGTGAGTCGTGGACACGCAGCAAAAACTATTAATCTTTAAAGTAAACTTGGGCGGCAGACAACACTAAACACTACACGTAAAAACAAACTGAAGCACGCAGCAAAGCTAAAATTTAGTTGAACCAAAACCAAATTTAAGCAGGCGAAAAAAACCACAATTTAGAAAAAGACTAACTCATTTCATACCCAACACTACCCAAAGTTACGCCACGCAATTATTAAAAACACTCAAACAAATCCAAAAGACAAAGCTGCATCCACCACTCACCGTTTCATGTTCCTCCACATTGCGGCTGCATACGCAACGAAACAAGTTAAACGTGCCTCATATATACCCACGTCCCAAGGACGGGTAAATGGACAATTTATGACATATTGCACATCTTCTCGCAGCTCCAGTAGGCGTCAACCCGACGAGGAACAGTCGTAGACTATACGAANTTTATGACATATTGCACATCTTCTCGCAGCTCCAGTAGGCGTCAACCCGACGAGGAACAGTCGTAGACTATACGAAAAATAAGAATAATGGAGGCACAGAGTGTGCAACGACTTATATTAACTTGCCACTTTACCAAATAAACGATGACGCACAAGGAGGGGAAAACAAGGGAGGGTGAATCATGGGTGGAAACGGGAGGGGAGCCGAGCCGAGCATAGAGAAAGCCACCTCGGAGAGTTGAAATACCAAAGACGTAAGNTTTATGACATATTGCACATCTTCTCGCAGCTCCAGTAGGCGTCAACCCGACGAGGAACAGTCGTAGACTATACGAAGACTAAGAATAATGGAGGCACAGAGTGTGCAACGACTTATATTAACTTGCCACTTTACCAAATAAACGATGACGCACAAGGAGGGGAAAACAAGGGAGGGTGAATCAGGGGTGGAAACGGGAGGGGAGCCGAGCCGAGCATAGAGAAAGCCACCTCGGAGAGTTGAAATACCAAAGACGTAAGNGGGGTGGAAACGGGAGGGGAGCCGAGCCGAGCATAGAGAAAGCCACCTCGGAGAGTTGAAATACCAAAGACGTAAGGCGCGACGGCGCTGGCGTCACAGTTGGGCCAATTTTTGTTTTTGTGTCTCTATAGATATCAGGAACATATATTTTACCAAATAATAGACAGAGTAATAAATAATTTTGGTAGTCAGTATAGCTTAGCGCTAAATGAAAATTTGACATTTCATTTTTCATCTGTAATTTCTAGCAACGGTAATATCTCGTTCTCTCGTTTAGAATATTTTACCTATTTTTAAAACCTATTTTAGGGGTTTTTTTCTCTTGACTGCTAGTGACGAAAGTCCAGAATAATTTTCAGTTACGACAGTATTTCACAAGCAAATGCGGCGCGTTCTTATGTCCAGAATACAAGAAGCAGTGGCAAGTATTAAAGTTTTTAGAGACTGTTCACTGTAAACTGACCACTTTTGAAAGCGCTGCTTAAGATATACTTGGATACACATTGTGTATTGGTCCACTATATGTCAAATTAACATTGCCAAGGGCCTGGTCACTTTATTCGTGCGTCGGTCAAGTGAAACTGTAAAATTAGTGGAAAAGTAAACATTTTACAAATTTGCCAATTCTTACACTTATATGTATGAAAAAAAACAACGCAAAAGCAATAATTTCAATATTCAGAAATGTTACCTCAACACTTTTTATTCAATGTTAAAACGTGGCACTACTTTCCCTTCGTCGTTACCAACTTTACTGGGCGCATGCCGGTCAGCATGCCAGTTAAAATACATGCACCTAGGAACAGTGATATTTTTCAAAGATTGATTTCAAAAGTGCTTACTTTTTCGTGAACACCCTTAAAAGGGATATACGTGCAAGCGAAGACGTGTGTAGCTTCCTGTCTATGGTGTGGGAGCGATGAAGCTGTTCAAAGAGCAGTGATATCGTTAAGCCTGCCTGTGGAACTTTCCCGACCATTCCCTTCCAAGCCACCACCGACAGCCAATTGTCTGCGGTTTACGGTCTGTCTCTGCTAATCAGAGCCGGAGAAGCCCGGTCCATTTCCAGCGCGGCTTATTGTTGCCTTCTTCTGGTGACACAACGTCCTATCTCCTTTTTACCCGTAGAAATCCCGCGCCCACATTTATCATCGGAGAAAACGCCGTGATATTATTGTAATACAGAACTCGATGCGGGTAGTTAACAAAACATTTTTTGGCAAAATCTTAAGGAAACTAAATTGATGTAATAATTATTACTTGATAAAAAGTGAAACAAAATGTTCCTGGGTGCAGTTTATAAAAAAAGTTTGCGAGCAGGCAATATGCAAACCCTTGTCTTTCAAATCGTAATGCATTGCAATTAATATGCAATTACACTATGTTAAAGGGCTTTATATTATTATATATTGACTGTNTTCAAATCGTAATGCATTGCAATTAATATGCAATTACACTATGTTAAAGGGCTTTATATTATTATATATTGACTGTGTTTTTTTTACTCTGAACAAACGAGAAATTTTTCTGAAAATTTTGCGTTATTGTTTGGCGGCAGGTTTTACTTTAATGAAATGTACGTTTGAATTACGTAAATGGACTATTCTTTATATGTCACATCCTGAGCATCTCAGCGCCACTGAATAAACACTTATAATATGTGCGATCGAATATTGTGCCGCAAAGGCAGAGAGCGACTTGGGTTCACACCAAACCAGCAGCAACCAGCACACGAAACTGGAATGTGAAATATGTCTGAATTGTAAATAATAACTTTTACGATTCCTTTAAACTGGGTAAGATCACCTTCACNGCTGGAATGTGAAATATGTCTGAATTGTAAATAATAACTTTTACGATTCCTTTAAACTGGGTAAGATCACCTTCACGTGCAGTGTTCTTTTTTCTTTCTTTTTTTTAATATTTACAAGAGTCAAATCTGGATCTAAGAGTGATACAACCCACGCCTCGCACCAACATTTCTTCTACACGCTTGCTGAGACGAGTGAAGAAGAACCAGTGTGGAATAATTCAATATATTTTTTCATGTAGTACTTATTTCACAGCATGTATCACTCAACAAGTCCTATGTCTTTGAACAAATATGTGCTCTCAAATATATATTGGACGCAATAAATTAGTGTTCCACCTCAGGTTGACATTAGAGTAGCCAACATCTACACACAAACACGTAGGTATGTGTGCTGTATGTCAACACTCAGTTTTAGCACATAAACATGTGTGACGGTGACCTCGGAGAAATACCGGAGAAACCTGCTCTTTCGTGAGCAAAAATTTTGGCATGGCTCGTGCGGTAGATGAACATGGTTTTTGATTGGCTGTTTCAGCTTTCCGCTCTCTCTGTTCAGCATGATAGACTTTAGGCCATTTCATACGATCAAATATTTATTGAATTCAATTACTCGGATTCCATTTATTGAGCTGAATGAAAATCACTTAATTTGCCTTTCAATGAGTTGCATTCAATAAACTTTCAAGTCTCACATGAAAAGTTATCACAAACTTTTTAGAAACCAGTTAAAAACTACCAAAAGTAAATTTTACAAATATCTACGACTCATGCACGACACGAAAATAATTGGTTAAACCATGACATTTTTTTTATTGTACATTTTCTTTAAAAAAAATACGCTTCCTGATATTGTAAAAACTTTAAATNTTAAACCATGACATTTTTTTTATTGTACATTTTCTTTAAAAAAAATACGCTTCCTGATATTGTAAAAACTTTAAATTTGTACACAGAACTCTATTATTGTGAAATTACTTCCATTATGCTATCAGAAAAGCTGGGATAAGGGATTGAATTTTAGGATTCAAGAAAATATAGAACACGTTATTAAACGAAAATCTTGAAGGAAAACCAGACATTCACGAGATTGAAAGAGAAAATGACCGCAATTATGGCGTAATATAGTACTCAATGAATTAAATTCAATAAAAATTGAAGATGTTACGAAGATGGCCTTCACAAGAGGGCCAGACATTAAGTACTTTTCCTATACTCAACTGACGATATGCACAAAAAATCAAGCAACTGAATTTTGTTATCTATTTTGTCGGGGCACTTAGCCCTCCAGCACCTTGGTATCCAGAGGGTGGGAGATACAGATCACACCCTATCAGCACAGGTATGCCAAGCTCTCACTGTTGTTGATAAGGCAACAAAGTCCCAATGAGCTACACTAGCTGAAACCCTCGTATTCATTAGCCGGACGATGCCACTGGTCGGCGGGTTCTCTCGGGGATATCTCGTTTCTCCTGCCCTTGCATTCCGGCGCTGCTACATTCTCGCCACATTACACTCTATGTAAGCTCTCAAGATCTCGTTAAGAGCAGCCCAAATCACTCAACTCAACTCGTATTCATTGGCGTGTTAGGCGGGAGCCTTAAGAACAAATTTTCTTCAGGCCTCAGTAGTTTCGCTTGAAGCTGCTTTATTTCTCAGAAGCTGCTGAACCTGGAAGGATGAAGAAAATCTGTACTTAAGCTCTACAGTGGCAGTGAGAATGAATTTTTCCAGAGCAAATATATCACTACTTTGCAAAATGGCTGAAAAAATTAATATCAAAAGTTTTTTTTTTTCCCCTCGGAAGCTGCTCTCCTACATAATTGTTTTTGAACATATCAAGAAATGACTAGCCCGTATTCAAAAATATAACAATACCTGCACCCATTGAACTTTACATTACCTCATACAAATTCCTTTAAGGGTTTCACGAAGAGAATATTCAGCTGTGGGAAAGCTGGACTGAGATTCTCAGCGATCTGTGAATTTTGTAGTGGGGTGTCGTGGATTTGTCTCTTTACTTATCGAAAAATAAATCCCCCCTAAAATTTTAATGAGTATTAAAACAAGATTTAATAACTTCTTCTCTAAAAAGTTTAGAATTTTATTGTTAATTAATACGCTGAATGTTATTCACTTATTCTTCTGTTTCCTTGGCGTTGTATAAACGATGATTTCAAGCAATATAAGAACATTGACTACAATTTAAAAATATTACCTTAGGTTTCAGTGTTATGAATATATGTGGAAGAAATTGTAAAATTCTTTCTTCCTGTAGCTCATAAGAGTTAATTTCTAGAATAAAAACGGATATAAACATGTTTGGTGAAAATTTCCAGGAAAATTAATTATTGTAATAACATATGTTGATCTGAAGTGCAAGTTAAGCGCGGTAATTACAAAAATGCGAATTTTAGGAACCATTTTCTAAGATGACGACTGAATACAAGTTTGTAAAGGGGGTACAACATAGTCAGTAAAAAGACCTTTTAAGAAGATAATAAAATCTCTCAGTTTTCAGGTTTCTTTTCGCCTTTTTATTCCCCTTTCTGACGGAACAAAGTGTGGAATGAAGAATAGCAAGTAAGTTCTTAGTTTCGTTTGCAAAAACGTACATTTGGAAATACGATTATTTTTCTGTTATCGTTTTCTTCAGTTTCATGTTTGTTTCTCATATGAAGTCGGATAATGTTCAGCTTGTTGGGTGACAATTTTACATAACTCACACCTCTCATTATTCTAAACCCCTCGTTTACTTTAAACAATTTTTTTTTTCTCTTAATTGTGGAATCCTAAAAGGATTCTTCATTGCAGTATAAATTTCGGATTTTAGGTGCGTTATAAATGTATGTTATTGCTTGTCAGTTAAGTGTGGGAGTGCAATTCTATTGCGAAAATAACTCTTACTCGGGCAGGGCAGAGTCACTAGCTGATGCCATCGGCCCATGCCTAAGAAACGGAAACTATTTAAGCATAAAATGTAANCGGGCAGGGCAGAGTCACTAGCTGATGCCATCGGCCCATGCCTAAGAAACGGAAACTATTTAAGCATAAAATGTAATGTCCAAAAGAGTAGTTGTGCCAGCAACTGGCCAGAGAATGGTGAAATATGTTCCCGCAAAACAAAGAATAATTTATATTTGAAGTACTACTAATTCTAGCGATTGGTGACAGTTGGCTACCTTAACACACATAAAATGATTTAGTACAAGGATATAGATCGAGTAGCAAATCGTAGAAGTAATTTTATTTATATATTCAACTATAATTGCTGCGGTGAAAAATTATCACCCCATTTTTTATCGTACATTGCTTAAGCATGACGTGTGACGCATTAGGA